>KV722598.1:0-34271 GCA_001687445.1 Obba rivulosa
GCTCATCCTCTATGCGCAGAATGAACCTGCGTCGCTGGGATCCGGGAGTCAGGCTCTCATCGCTCTCGTTTGCCCAAGGGAATGCAGCCTCCCTAATTCCGACGACTCCCGAAGAAGCCTCCGATCGCGCCATAGCAGCATCCCCTTCTTTGGCAGATGCGAATTGATCCAACAACTCCGTCTGATATGTATAGCGATAGTATCAGTATACGGGGCTCGGGATAAAAGTATACACACATTTCGCAAGAAGTCTTGTACTCGCTCTAGGGAGACTTTGCCTAGACAAAGGGTTAATCACAGCATTATCGACGAGGATACGAGACAATGATCACCTTGAATGCAAGGGGGAAGGAACCCCGTCGATATTGCCAAGCACCCACGCAATATGTCTAATACTGGGGCAGATGAGTGGCTGCGGTAATCAATAAAACCGATGTCTGATATACATACCGGCTATGGAGGAAAAGAGCTTGGAAGCTGAGACACAAGTCAGTCACCGCTCAACTAACAGTGTAATATGATGATCCACCTGACAACTCCTGCTTCATAATAACCGTCTTCATAGTACGATGTCAACGACTCAACATAGGCATCGCCACAAGTAGATGCCGCTCACATAGGTGAACAAGGTAGCGAGTAAAGTCACCAATGGAATCACGTAATTGACAACTATGAGCGCAGACACGCGGTGAATCTAGAGCAAACATACTTGGAGACGACAACAGTTAAGTTGAGGATTTGGTACTTCTTTTGGAGGGCCAGCTCTTCCTTGCGCTTCTGAGCAATCTGATCCGACATTCGTGGCTCCCACCCGAACAGCTTAATCATCCGAACGACACCCATAGCTATTCGTGCTTTAGACCAGACAATACCAAAGCAAATACCACTTACTGTCGGTCACAGCTTGCACACGAGCGTCCGTCTGCACGAAGATTAATCGGATATCACGGCACAAGATTCTTAGTATCTCCGCACCTTCTTCATCTTCTCTCCGTTCGCGCGACGCGAGAATCAAGAAGAGAAATTTCACGTACCCCAACAAAGATATACCACTGGAACGTCACCGAGCCCACGACGGGGCCCAAGAACAGCCATGAGATCCATACCCAGGGACGAACGACAGCGCCCTCGCCTCCGGTCTCGAGGTACCTAGGGGATCGTTCAGTCATGGCAGTGACATATTTGGATCCATTCACTCACGCTAAGAGCTTGTTCATGCCGACAGGGCTCGCGAGTGAAGTGAGGACCTGTTAGAATGGTCAGGCAACTGTGTGCACTAATGTGAGCATACTCACCCTAATCACAATCACAGAACACATAATCAACCATTCCTTCCCTACAGGCTTCCCGTCAGAACGTGAGACATTCGCCAATGAGCCATGTGTGCTCACAGAACACTATCAAAATACCCCAGAACAGGTGTCGATCTCTCTTCATTTGGAATGGATCCAAGTGCTGTGCGATGATTCATTAGCATTTGAGTACTTGTACGACGTGCACACTCACACGGAAACTCCGTTCGATCAGATGCTTCGCCATGTCATAGTCTGCTACGGGAGGTAGCTCATCTAGCTTGAGGTGGGGAGTGCGGGACGCCTTCGCAACGAGTGGATCCACGTGGAAGTACAAGATCATAGACAGGAGGGAAGCTGTCTGCTCTGGACTTGGCTCTTTGGGGTCCTGGAGGATTTCGGGATTTGGTATGAGTAAGAGATGTCGGGATGACATGGCAAGAGCTAACCTTGGGATCCAAGGGTATATACTGCCGCGGCGCAGTAAGCGGGATCACCACCCCTGCTATCGAGAGAATAGCGAACTTTGTCCACAACATCCATCCTTCACTCGCGTCTAACGGGGACAGTGTGAAAGTCGCAAGAGGCCAGACGTCGCGATACACGTATACAGCCCAAGTCGCAACCAAAACAGCAGCGAGATGCCGGCATGCAAGTGTGCTGGATCGTTGTCCGGCTAGCACGGAGATGAGGGACAAAAGGGTTGCATATACCTTCATCAAATCTGTCAGTTTTAGTTAACAGCGTGCCTTCTCTTACTCACATATACACCGCAGAGACTCAAGTTAAACGGGCGGCTGCTCGTGAAGGACTCCGAATGTGATTTGCGGACTTTTGGAGCGACCACTGTCAGAACAGATAGTGCAAGTAATGCCAGGCAACAGAGTAGTCGCGCGCAACGGAAAGCAAAGATCACGGGACCTCCGAGACTTTCTACATGGCCACGAACGAGAGGTGGTTCTGCGTCGTCAGCCGTGATTGTAGACTCAGAACTCACGTCTTCTGCCAACGCTGCCTTGGGGATGAAAATTCTAGCGCGCAAGGCCTCCACAGGTTTTGATAGAAGAATGAGATGCAACAAGTAGAGCACAGCGGAGACACTAGCTATACCAGCTGGAAAGGCCAGGGAATTCTGCCAAATCCTTCACTCCAACTGTCAAATGATTCGACGCGTCGATGAACGTTCCACTCACTCGCTCTCGTTCGGGAGCGCGTTGGCTTGAAAGACTTGAGTACGAAGCACGTCTGTGCTCAAGACAGCTTGCAGCGAGAAGAGGGGGTCCTCCACTGGCAGTGACGCGCCCATTTTCAAGCGTGCGAAGTCGAAATGCGCGGCTCGCAGGTGCGCCGTCAGACTGCTTATCTACGAATCTTGAGAGCAGTCTTGAGTTAGAGCGCATGCAGCACACGATGTCAAAGCGCGCAGCTGCCAACTGAGGGACATCTATGTTTGACCGCAGTCTATCAGAAGCGCGGACTGGACGGCCTTACGCCGATTGCATCAGTCATGTACCGCTTTACAAAAATGATGGAACCCACAGAATCCGGAGGTATTCGTGGTGTGCGCATGTGGACAGAAAGACCTCATGAGGGCAAGTGGCGACCGCGAGCGATGACATCATAGTTGATGACCACGCGACGTGTCTGGTCCAGAATGTGAGAGGGAAATGGAGAGAGGTATATAATGCAAGGGACTCGAATTCGTCGTCTGTCCCACCCTTACTGCCACGGTCGTCTAGAGGACGCGCTGTGAGGGCCCACCTCACGATCATGCATTGTTTTCTTCCCGTTTTGCATTTCATCTGCAGAAGTATATCGGATATTTTTGTGCCGTGTTGAAGTCAAGGCTGCTGGAAGCTTGCGGAGGGGACGCGCGTTCACAGACGGGAGTCGGCGGTCGAATTTGTGTAAGATACTGGGACAAAACGCGACATGATTTCTCAGAATGCAACACTCATACCAAATTTGCTGAATTTGCCGGCCGATCAAGCTGTGGCGGCGGACTGCACGAACACTGCGCAACACGATGAGCGCGACGGGCAGATCACAGGATATCGAGCAAGCTACCATGTCGTCATGTATGTTCGGACTACATACAACACAAAATCTGGCTAAAGTCTTCGCGCATTGACGCTCTAGACAATAAGACTCGCCGTCATGATTGCCAGCAATTCGGCGTCTCACTACTGCCACTGTGATCTTAAACAACCCGGTACTCGCCACTATGATCTTAAACAACCCGGTACTCCCTGGGATTGGCTACTTCACTCTCCTCGACTTAGCCATCACGAGTTCAAATGTTGCGGGAATTGAACAATGGCATGGACGGAGAGGCGGTCCTGACGGATGTGAAGGAGCTGCTGAAGACGGAGGACGGATGCGAGACAATGCGTAGACTTATAGTGGGCGGATTCGACCAATTTGCCACTGATTGAGGTACGCTCTGCGGCCTTCCTGGCGGAATTCTTCATCCAGTCCTACAAGCATGCGGTACGTCCCTTAGTTGTTGACTTTGCACGTGTTTCCTGACTTCTTCGTTTTCGAGTGTCCCAGCCACACACCGATGGAAGATCGGCACCTCCGCAATACGCATCCTTTTCCACAACAACTCCGCTGAGCGCGCGAAATAGACTCCAACAATGTAGACCCAACCACACAGGCGCGTGTCCCATTCGTCACCCTCATCCACGCCGTCAACGAGTGGCGCGCAAAGGTTACCTACTGTGTCTACTTTCACTTCCTACAAATCCGGTTCAACGACGCGCAGCACGACAAACTACCGAGCACGACAGCTGAGAACGAGTTCAAGGCGCAACCTCACTCAGTGGAGTGGGAGCTGGACGAAGAGAACTTCGATGAGGCACAGATGCAGGCACGACGCGTCTAATGCGAGATCACCACGCCGTTCACGCTTCCTCGAGACACCCGCACCGTCGAGAAACGCTCGCACAGAGCTTCCACCCGAGTCCGAACCCGGAGTTGCACGCTCATGACGTTCATTGGCTCGTCCGGAGGGCTAAGATGTCACCCGCTCAGCGCAGCGCTGCCGGACATGCGCACCGGCCTGGAGAACCATGTCAAACTGAATAATTTGTATTACGATTGTGAATATTAAGGGAAAGGTACGTCCAGATGTATTTATGTGTGTAAGATAATCTGCTCATGCGTGCGTGTAGGTGCACTTCTCGGAGATTTTGTACAAGATCTGTCCTGATGTCGCGTCGAAGATTAGAAAGGAGTTGGACACGTTCCTGAACAATGCGCGCCAGTTGCAGCTACTCCGGGTCGGAAATGTGTGGAGTCATAGAAAGGAAGGCATCTAGCCACCATTGGGCTAATGAAGGACGGGAGGTGCTGAAATCGGCCGCTACGAGCTGCTGCATCAACGGCCACCAAGACGAGCGGCCATTTTCATGCCAGGGTTCTGGGGCGGCTGAGTTGACTCGTAGAGTAGTACGAGGTAGCTTTGGCAGAGTCTGGCTTCCGCCGCAACGAGGGCCAGTAGTTGTGAGCTGTGAAATTCACTCACTCGACATCACAATGCAATCTCGTCACAGTGATACTGACGTTCTCGTGCCTTCATTTCTCTCAACTACCGGGACTATGCCACTGACTCGTCGGACACTGTTGTATAAGACCCTGAAGATGAAGTTAATGTGGCCATAATTGCGCGCAACCAGTGGCTGCAATTGCTACGCATATCAGACACGAAGCGGGGAGGATAAGGTGCGATCCTATACCATAGATATCTGATCTTGTAATGTGGGAGAGAGCGGCCGCGGAAGTCATGAAAACCATGTCGCTAGACAAGTGACTTTCATAGACGCCGGTATCGTAGCGCTCCAAGGCGGGCCGAGCCAGCGGAAGGCGCGGTCCGCCGACGTTGCGCCGTGTATGGCTGGGACTCCGCTGAAGATCCCTTTGTCTATGGCACATACCTTTCCGATGGTGCATGGTCTACGCGTTATCGCGGAAACAAGCTCCGACTTCAACCTGTCTCTCGGCTGCAAGCAGAAAAGCATCTTTGTACTACACTCGCTTGATTACTACAAATCACCGTCGATCTTTAAAGAATGACATAGAGGTACTTGCTCAATTTCCCGTCATTTCTTTCCAATCAGAACTCAGTGCGATGCCTTTACACGAACGATGATAGGTTGAATATACAAATATGTGGGCTATATAGCGCGGGACATAGTGATGAAGAGTGAGAACAACTGCACGCAGATAACTAACATGGAGAGCGATTGACAGCTGACAAACGAGCGGCATAGAGAGCACATCCAGCATCTCCGATGTCTTCGGTACGGCAACACGATGGCTCAGTCTCTTACATGGTGAGCCGTGGAGGGCTTCAAGCATTGTCCTTACCCCTGCCCATATGCTTTCTCTCCCTCTTCGCAGGCACTGCCTTAGTGTCTGCTCTCTGCTTTCTCACACAGGCAGTCCTTTTGACACTCTCCTGCGTCTTCTTTCTCTCCGAATCTCGACCATGTCCCTGCTTCAGACTGTTCTTCCCCTGTCCGTTTAGGACACTCTTTGGCCGCCCACGCTGGCCAATATTTTCTTGTCTCGCGCATATATGCGTGGGCTCACTCAGCATGTATTTCTTGCACGGTCTGTGGAGCATTCGGCGTCAGCTGCTGGGATGAGCTTTCCGATAAGTAGCCACTCACCCGAAGGTCGCGCCGTCCACATCTGGGACACAGCGAACTTTCTGGATCCTGCAGCTTGCGCAGGCCATACCGTATTCACGTCGACCCATGGTAGGTTTCTCGGGTGAAATGCCGTCCTCCTGCTTCCGTTCGAGCGTGGCGGAAGAGTACCCAGCCGTCTGCCCATCCGAGAGAGCACCGTCTGGGACAGCGCCACCATGAACGACGGTGCCGCGCGCGATCTCATCAGTGCCATACATCGCGAGACCATCTCTACCGGCAAGCCAGGCAATCATCTGGTCTATGCTCCAGTTTGTATTGTATTGTACGTCCAATGCATTTGAACGACAATCCTGTTCGGGGTATGACACCAGACACGGTTACGGGCAAGCGGCATGTGTAACTGACCTGTTGTGATGAGCCTTGAAGAAATTTTTCTGGCGCATCATGCGGCGCATTTATACTTGTTCTCCTGCTCGCATTCGCGAACTGCCCTACTTTAGGTGGCGCTCCCCGCTGGATGGAGTGGACGGTGCGTTAATGACTGTTGACGCTGCGAAAACGACCACTGCTCACATGGAGACTGCACGGATCCGGGTATCCCGGAGCAGTGTTGTAGGGTATCTGATTTTCTGTGCCCTGCGTCGGATTACGATGTCCGGGGAAGGGTATGTGCGACTGGTCGAAGAGGAACATGTGGAGGAATGGACTTTAAGGTTCTAGGGAAAGCCTGAAGGCGCAAATAGCAACGGTGTCGGGCGGTGTGTCTATCCAAGGGCTGAGATATGGTGAGCTTATATGTGCAGCAGGACAGTGGCCTTCCGAATTCGCCTTATTAGCGTGGTGGCCAATCAGCAATTGTCTCTTCACTCCTTCGCCTCGTGGCCACAATGAGACTTCTGTCGGTGTCTATGCGGAGTGTTGCCAGCAGCTAGCGCTGGGGCCTCTTGCGCGATGGACTTCCCCGGTCTTGATTCCCACATTATGCGTACAGTGCGCCGTCTACTGGGACCCATGCATACTGCCAGGGTACCTTCTCAGGCAGGTACCACCAAGATATTGCAGGTGCCACTGCGATGTTGAGTGGCTCGGCCGGTCCACAGCAATCTAGCAGCAGCCGCAAAGTCCCTGTAACGTTCATATATACAGGAGCAATCCGGAACGCAAGTCCGACTCTGTGCCGGGATATTTGAGCGGGGAATTACGGTAGACTTCTGATGATGTACCGTGGGATCGCGCTGTCATCAAAAGAACGAATTCACCGGAAAGAAGCCCAAGAACGTGGATAGATCGCTTAGAACAATGCAAAAACAGAAATAAATACGTAACGTGGCACTGAGCCGTAGCACTCCCCATAGAGTCTACTTCCCGTAAATGTCACTTTCTACTATTTTGTCACTCCTACAAGTCATGTGAAGAGCGCGGAATTCCATGTCAGCACGATACAATGTGCTTAGTGAAACAGCACAATGGCCCGGAAGATAGTCACTCCGTATAGACGAGAATGCGGAACGCTATCATCGAACGAGACTCGTTGGACTATTATTCATAGTACCAAGTACTATCGCTATCTGCTCTAAGTTGTAGACAATACTGCGTAGCAAGACGTGCGGGTACAACGAGTGTACAACGTTGGGACGTCAGATTACAGACTAGCGACGACTAATTCCTAACTTCCGACGGTGTGGTGGACATAATAAGCGGAACTATAGCATGATCCAACAGTAGATGCACGTCCTCCGACCAAGCGTGGCCGACTGTGGCATGAGGAAAGAATATTGAGTGGAGATCTATGCCTTTCTTGAAGATCATGGACATCCTTACACCACATAGAAGTTTCACCAAACTAGCCGGTATTTCCGGACTATTGTATTCAAAATATCGTCCGCGAAGACTTCGAACAAACGGATTACACTTCTATTTACACCCGAAACCGGTATTTCCAGACCATTGTATTCAAAATCCCGCGGCTTAGAACGAGCAGACTTGACTTCTATTGACTTCTATTGTAGGTCGAACGACTGCAGAGGAGAGGGGCAGGGGCGACATGGTGAGATAAACGTCGGAATGGCAAGGATTCTAAGGCAGGAGCCATGAGAAGGATTGCGGCGATACTGACAGTATGGATTCGCCCACGATCACATAGCTTGTATCAAGACGTCCGTACATCTGGAGGCTCGTTAGTGGCGATTAGTTCAAGTAAGAACGGGTAGAAGGTTCATCAGTGGCGACGCTGGCGCCTCTCAGTGGAGGTCGTAGGATTCGCGACAGACGGTCCTGCAGGCGCCGCGCCTTGCTGCTTGGTGCCCCTCGCTGACCTTCTGGCCGGTACCTCAGGAGCCGCCCGAGCTCGCTTTGACGGCCTTGGTATGTAATCCTCCGTGTCTGCGCGAGATCTCTTTGTGGGCCGTGGCAAGGCCTTCATCTCGTCCGCGCCCTCATCAGCGTCCTCCTGTGCGTCATCATCTTCCTGCACCTTCTCCTTCTGCCCCGCCTTGTTCGAATACCACGTCTCGACGTCTTTGCTCGAATGACCCGACTTCAACAGCGCTGCAGCTTGGAAGCAGATCTGGTGGCGCTTCTCGAGCATGTCGGTGCGGATGAGGGTGTTGTGCTTGCGGGTCTTGCACTGCTCGTATGGGCATGGTGCTTTAAGATACCCCGCGTGGACCTGACCGAGGTGCCGTTTGTAGGAACGCGGCGATAAATTCTTTTTGTTGCAGCCATCCCACTGACAGTCAGCGTGGGTCTTTGGCCGATGCCGTATCAGATGCCGCATCATAGCGGCTTCGCCCATGTAGAACTGACCGCAACCAGCCCAGCGGCATTGCACCACACAGTTGGGTTCATGCAGATGCTTGTTCCCCCCGACACACACCCGGACGTGGGCGCAGCAAAGCACTTGCGGCGGGTCCTTCGACGGGTCCGTCGGTACCCATGGTGTGAGCGCGGGTGTGGTGGGAGGCTGCAGGGCAGTCTGCGACTCTTGCGAGGAATGCAATGCATTGATGGCGACACTCTTGTAGTGTTCACAACTGCCGAAGATGAGCATCTCTATCAAGGGCCTATGGAAGACGACTCACTGGGAACATTCTTGGTATATCGAATCAGCGACCGGGGAGATGGCAGGTGGTGTTTGAGGGAGGAAGCTGGGTGGACTGGCCATCGATGAACCCGCAGCGACTCCACCACAGCTGTGCGGCGACACAGCGTCGAGGGACTCGTGAGCTTCTTCGACGCTCTCCGGATCTATCGGAAGATCGGGCGTGAGGGAAGACCTTGTAGATCGTGTTCCGGTATGATTAGAGTCGATGCCGAGAGCGTCGGAAGCCGAGCTCGGATTTGCGTCGGCGGGGAGTTCGAGGTCGGGGATGTCATGAAAGGGCGTGGGGATGTCGTCGGAAGGGGATGGAGAGGGACTGAACAGATCGGCATCGAACAACGGAGACGCACAGTCCTCCATAGCCCCAAGTCCTTGTGCGAGACCCGTGTCTGGATCGAACATCAGGTTGGACAGGAGGCAGCTGTCGAAGTCCCCACAGCCTCCGCTACCGTTAATGCCGCCATCGCGGAAGACTTTTTCTTGAGGATAACTAGAGGTAAGGGGTCAGCGTCTTAGACGTAGCCAGAGTTGGAGCGATGTACGGAAACGACTGGGTTGTGGGGCGGGCAGAGCGGTTGATGTTGAATATCGACACTCACAAGTAATCAAAGAATTCCTCCGGGCTCGCAAATTCAGCTCCATAGTCTGGAGCGTCGAGGTTGGAATATGCCATGCCCGTCATTGCAGACTACTAGTGGTTGTGTTGAGGCAATCGAGAGCACGATCGAGGATCGAGGTTGAGTTCAAGAGATACAAGTTGAGGCTGCAGAAAGTTGCGGAAAGCCGACTTGAACATGCACGTGGAAACCCCCGCGCGCATGGATCTGTGGCCGCCTTTGCGTCGGCAGGCCACAGCTAGGCTCGGGAGCCGCCCTCGCGCGCGGTCACGCGAGGACGCGGATTGCAGCACCATTCCTCTCACTTTCGGCCCGTCCCTTGCACGTTCGTCTACCTACCTCCTCAAGCTGCAAGCAAGAATACAACACTCTGCACGGCTCAAGTCTACTGCTCGAGCACGGAGGATATCGACTTCGCACGCCACTCTCGGTGGCCTAGCGAGCGCGGTGGCACTCGGGTCTCGGAGAACCGCCTAAACTTTGTCATTATCATTAGCCAGGGGCCGCTTCAGTGCGTGGTAGGACTTACAGATTCGATGTTTGGACTGTGTAGACTAACGACGACTCTAGATGATGACGGTGTGGCGGACATAAGGAGCGGGACTACGCTACCCAGAGGACAATCTCCGTCATCCGACGAGGTGTGGCCGAGTGTGGCAAGCAAACCAGGGCGAAGTCTGCACTTCTTTGCAGACCATCGGGGCATCATTTCATTGCATGAGAGTATTATTACATTGCGCCTTAAACCGGCATTGCTAGACCACTGCAGTTAAGATGTCGCCCGAAAGGACTCGGAACGAACAGATCGCATTTCTATCATAGGTCGGACAACCGCAGAGGGGTGGAGAGAGGCGACGTGGTGATGCGGTCGTTGGAATAACAGCGATTCCAGGACAAGAGCAACGGAGAACTCTGCAGGGATACTAGGGTCTGGGAAGCATCGCAAATAGCGAAGGATGACAGGTGAGTAGTCTTGTACCTGGTCTATGCAAGATAATCTCAGCAGAACGGAGCTTTAGATGATCGGGATAAGACACTGCTAAGCGTGACATAGCCGTCTGTGTGAGTGAACTATGGACTAATCCGTTCAGTGGAGGACTCACACTAGCATTCAGGTAGGGGCCGAGATGCCCGATGCGATTCGCTGTCACAACGCAGTTGGACGGCGTGCTGAACTGGTCCGTAGCATATTGCACGCCAATAAAGTATTTCAAGTGGAGCTCATATTCTGATTCGCAGGAACAATCTGACGGAACCACGGCGAATCCGCTGGGCGACAAAGAGGAGTGAGCGGGGTTCATGACCGAACGGGAAAATGGCTTACAGTCAGATATATTATCTCCAGGTCATTCATCACTGCAAATCCGATAATAACACCATAGGTGGAGATTCCGGAATACAGGACTACAAGACTGGCGATACGTAATAGCAATGGGACAGCACGGAGGCCGATCTGCCGGGCGAGGAGAGGTATATGTGGAGAGCCACGACGGTGTGGGAGGGCTACAAGCAGTGAGTTGCCTTGATTTGTGGTTCAGCACCATGCCGACCATGTCAATTACTTTCCAAGAGACTTGGGGCACGGGTCTGCAAAACTGCATGCAGCCCAGATGTCGGCGAATCCTTAAAAGTGGAATCTCTAGTCAAATCCGCCACCTCAGCCCTTGTCTCTCCTTGTCAGCTAGAGGAACGATTGCAACATACTTTCGAGCACCACAGCACACCCCACCGAGTCACCGTCTTCCTGTAATTTCCACCACGAGGCTTCAGCAACGCGACCAGGAGTTCACGAGGTCGGGTGCTGTTCAAAAGTCACAGTGAACGATAAGCAGGTTCATCATTGAATTAGCACGAATAGGAACGAGCAACTGAGTCCAGCACATCGCCTTCAGACGTGGAGCCACAAATGCTTTGAGCTCAAAGCGGCCTTTGAGTTTGAGCCACCGAACCACGTGACTGAAATGAGGCTGAAGCGCTGAACGTCAGTGAACGTCTTGGCTGAACATCAAAGGGAATCCGTGCTGCTGGGCTCCGTGGCTTCGCCTCTGAAGATGCGAATTGCTCTCTTTTGTGGCTACTTCTGGTCCTGCTGCTCTATCTTCTGCGGCACGTTATCTAGACTAACGTCCATTGCGTATATGGCTCCAGTCCTTCCGTCCTCATATCTTCGTCCCCACCGGGGAAAATGTTGCGGTGGCTCCTTGGCGGCTCCGAAGGAGCAGGTGTGATATGGTGGTGTAGATTCTCATGGCGGACTCGTGGTATATCGTGACAGTGGCAGTACTTGCGGCAGTGAGTCTTGTTACTGGATACATGAATGCGACGCTGGCACTCCATAGCTTTGATGTCCTGGCCCCGGACTGCCCATCATGGTCCTGTTTTCACAACAGTTCTGGGGTGCACATTGGCTCACGCGTCAGCCGTCTAATCTCACCCATGACAGCGGTGTATGGAGCTGTCGATGCAGAGAGGCGCTAAAGTCACTGGGAGGAGGAGGGCTTCCTCGTACGAGCCCTGTGGCGGGGCGGCACGACGCCGCAGGTCATCCTCGCATGGCGTCGGACCGGTGTGCCTGCTTCAGAACATATTTTCTTAAGGACAAGACCGTTCGGTGCAGATGGACATCCGCGCGATGAACGGACGCGGTTTGGTGACAGCCCCCCTCAGTGATACTGCCTCACTGGTTGACGTAGCTCATGGTGATCTCACTATGTCATCTTATCGTCAAAGCGTGGTCGGCGCTCAAAATTTGGACTGTTCATACTGCAGAGCACATGCACACTTGTCAGTGGAGTGGAAGGGAAAGAGACGTTGAAGAGCAAACGTCGTGATCGCAAATTGCGCGAACGACACAAAGGAAGCGGTAGTGGCCGAAAAAGGCATGTGACGTCCTTCCAGGGCTTCTTTCTTCGTTCGACGGCGATTGCTGACATGCGGGCCAGTTTTCCGTCCGAGAAGATGAGCGACGCTGCGAAGCCACGCCGTCTTTTCTCGCGATTCTACCGGCATTCGCTGCCAATCCTGCCACTAATCACCTTTTGCCATCAAAGTTACCATGCACGCGTGTCCAGTAGGATGGAGTGGGTGCCCTTGGTTCGTCTGGATCACAATCACATTCAAAATATTCACGGAACCGGCCCAGTCGGAGATTTACGGATGTCTCGTCCCAGCTGGCCCGCAGACTGGCGAGTTGGCCAACCTTTCTTTTGATAGATGATCAGCTCGTGAGCCTAGCCTTTAGCCTGTCAAATTAGTCCTCTTTCGCTACCTACCTTTCCTGTCAAATAGGTCCATTTGCCAACCTCACCAGCACTCCTCCGTTTGCGCCCCGAGTCTCGGAAAGCCACGATGACTTTCGCAACGCTGCGTGCGCTGCACGCCATCATCGGCGCCGCCATTGACGACATCGAGCAGGTCTACCTCGGTGTCGACGCTCAACAGGGACATCCAATCTCGCCTGCTTCCCCTACTTCGCCATGCAACTCCCGCCGGGCTGAATGGCCGCCTCCTTCTCCAACGACTTCCGTCTATTCCTCTACCGACTCCAATTGTAGTGTCGACGATATCCCACGTAGCAGTCCAGAATGGAAAGAGTCAGCATATCGAGTCGTCCGCGATAAGGATAACCAGATACGTACCAAAACGCCATCCCCACCCTCGCCGGTGAGTCCGGTGACGCCCTCGAGACAGGGCCGACAGCCCTCTGTGACGAGTCCGCGCACCCCGGGGGCCTCGCCCAGTACGCCTCGCCGGAGCGGAGACACGTCTTCAAGTGCAGGACAGGACTCACCATGCACGCCTCGCAATCGCGACGACTCTCCGTATGTCTCCAGACCGAGCTTGCGCTACGCACCGCACTCCCCTCCCGGGCTCCGATCCGTCACGTCGCGCAGAGACGGAGACACGCCCTCGACGCCCAGCCAGGCATCACCATCTGTCCACCGCCGCCGTGAGAGTGCACCGTACGCCCCGAGCACCAGCGCAGCGTACTCCCCCCAGCAGAGCAGGCGCCGCATCGAGGTGCCGTATACCCCATATGCGCCTCACGACCGTGCGTACGGACAGCCGCGGCTCCCGCACTCTCCTCCTCCAACCCCCGCAACACGCACCTTCTCCGGTACACCGCTCGATTATCCGTCACTCGACGCCCCATTCTATCCGTCTGAGAAGGCGGAGAAAGACACGTCTGCGGACCCGAACCAGGACAGCGAGGCCCAGGCGCGCGCCGAGTCACTGACGTCGCATCCGGCGGTGATCGCGGCATCGAACAAGATCGTCGCGGCCTGCGGGCAGCTCAGCGCCAGCGTGCAGCGGCCGTTCCTCAGTATCTGCGACGCGGCAATGGGGGTGCGTTCCTCTTGAACAGCTCTTGCTCCCCGCCCGTGCTGATTTTTCGCTCGGCATCTGCTACAGTACCACCTCCCAGCGTGCCTGCGCCTGATCGAGGCGACAAACACCGTCGAGCTCCTTCGCGCTGCAGGCCCGCGCGGGCTGCATGTGCGCGAGCTCGCGCGCCGGATTGCGGCGTTGCGAGCGGGGCGTGCAGAGCCAACGCCCGGGGACCTCGTGGAGGTCGAGTCAGGCGGGGAGATCGACCCGAGCAAGCTCAGTGAGTGCGGATGCTCGCCCTCAGCACCGAAAGGTGTCATGCGGAGTGTCTGCTAATGATGCGTTCGCAGGCCACGTCCTGCGCCTGCTCGCGACGCATCACATCACGCGCGAGGTGCGTCCGGACGTGTTCGCGAACAACCGCGTGTCGGCGGCGATGGACTCGGGGCGGAGCCCGCGCGCACTCGCCGCAGACCCCGACGCGAAGTACGACGGCACCGACGGGATCGCGGCGTTCGTCGGGCTGTGGTGCGTGCCCTTTCTCCACCTGTTCACATCCTCGCGCACGTCTGACCTCTGAGCGTTTGGTGCGCCCCAGCACGGACGAGCTGTTCAAGGCTTCGGCGTACCTCACAGACTGCTACCTCCCCCAGCCGCAGGCGTCCGCGTCCTCGAAGAAGGGGAGTCACGAGGAGCAGGAGAAAGGGAACGCACCGGCCGCGAGTGCGACGTCCCCGTCCGACCTGCCGCCGGACCCGACGCACCCGATGCATGCGCCGTTCAACCTCGCGTTCCGCACGGGCACGCCGTACTTCGAATGGCTCGAGCATTCGCAGAACGCCGCCCGCCTCCGCCGCTTCGGGCGTGCGATGACGGGGACGGGCGCGTGGGAGGTGCCTGGGGCCGTCATTGGAGGTGCGTGTATGCGCCTTCATTATGTGCTCTTGTGGGCTGTATGCGTCTTCGCCGCGCCTTCTCGGGCTATATGCGTGCCCGTGCAGGCTATATGCGCCTGTCAGCTCTCATAAGAGCACTGGAACGTTGTTTGCTGTGGTTTAGCATCTAGGCTTGAGTGCTGACACGTACCCGCAGGATTTCCGTGGCACACGCTCCCGGCGGGGGCACTCGTCGTGGATGTCGGCGGCGGGATCGGCTCGACGAGCATGCTGCTCGGGCACGCCTTCCCGCATCTGCGCTTCCTCGTGCAGGACCGGCCACAAACCGCGAAGATGGGTGAGGCGGTGAGTGTCGTCCGAGTTGTGCGAAGTCAACATGCTGACGGTGGTGGTGGCTGGTGCAATCTGCCCCTCTTGTGTCTCCTATCTCTTTGATTTCGCACTGTGGCGTATATCCGCGGTGCCGACATGTTTGTTCGGACGCGATTTACGCAACCCATCGCGTTCGGCGCGGTGTTTTGTTCTTCTTCCCTCTTGCTTCTGCCCTTTCACTATCCCTCCTTCTACCTTTATTGTCCCGCAGGCATGGCGTGCACGCTGTTCCGAGCTGCTTGATACGGGACGCGCCGCGTTCCAAGGACACGATTTCTTTGCGCCGCAGCCGCCCTGGCCGGCATCGCTGCGCTCGAGCATCGCCGAGGGCCACGCGGCTGAATATGAAAGTGAGGAGGCAAGGAAGGAGGCGCCTGCAGTGTTTCTACTGCGCGTCATCACGCATGACTGGCCCGATGAGTATGTGACGAGGTAAGGTAATTCTCAGATCTTGATCGTTGCTTTTGCTAATGTGTATGTGCTTCTTGATGTCAGAATTCTTCTGCATCTCCGTCGGTCCGCGTCTTCGGATACCCGCTTGCTCCTTGCCGATTATGTCCTTCCTCTTGCCTGTATCGATGAGGACGACGACGGCGACCTTGATGTGTCCGATGCGAAGGGTGGGAGAACACATATGAGAAAGAAGCAGCCCCTTCCTGGAGCGATGCGTACGCTCGCACCCGAGGGCTCGCCGTTACTACCGAACTTGGGCAAGGCGAATGCAAATGCGTACTGGTTAGATCTGACCGTAAGTCCGACATTATCGCGCCCTTCTTCCCCTGATTTATTCGTTGGCAGATGCGCGTGACGTTTAATTCACAGGAGCGCACGCTGCGCGAGATTGTCGCGCTCACCCTCACAGCAGGCTGGAAGGTCGTCCAGGTCACACGCTCGGAAGGCTCCCTCTTTGGACATATAATCGCGGAGCCCGTGGATATACCTCAGGCGTCGCTCACTCTGCTGTCATCTCCTCTGCCGGGTTCTGCGCATGTTGCACAAGGTCAGCTGTCGCGTCTAATGCAGCTTGTCTTGTACTGAACACGCTATCTCTACAGGGGCTACAGACGCCGAACGAACTGGAAACGCGTCAAATGCGGAGAAGCAAAGCAAGATCAAGAGCCCCGCGATGGGCGACACGTTCTGCTCCCGTGTTGACCTCCCTTCCGAGGACGCAATCCGCTGGCGATTCGGCAGAAAGGCCTCGGGCGGTCTGAAGAGCTCTCCGAGCATCAGCGACCCGGCATTCTGGCGCGCTGGGCTCATTTGGCGCGGAAGGAAGAAACGGCCGCAGCCTTTGGTTGTAGATACCAGCGCGGCGCAAGGATTGCATGCGTCGAGCTCGAGCCAGGGAGACCGCCGCGGGTACGCCCCGTCTCCAGCTCCAACGCAGGAGACGCAGCCGACAGCGCTTCTCCCCGCGTATGAGCCGCACTCTCCGCTGCGGACGAGGTCGAAGAGCCGCGCGGGTGCGAATGAGGTGCAGGTGCAGGAGGCTACGTCCCGTATCGAGGGGTGGCGTAAGGAGCTCAGGAAGATGAAGAGTCGTACGCAGCTGGGCTCCATGGATGTTGATGCGGAGGCTCGGAAATTGGCTGCTAAACAAGCCGAGAAGACGGAGAGAATGCACAGGAATGGGTAGGCTCTGGCTCTGCACGACGATGTGATTCGTGACGCATCTTCGCGGACTGCTTTTAACGATAGATCGAGGGCTACTCAAAGTGGAAGTTTGCATAATTGAATCGTGTAATACAATCTGTATAGTACACCTCTAGCCTTCATCCATGTAGTCACCGTCTGCGTAATTTTCACGATGATATTTTCGGGATCCTACTGCTCCTACACACGCGTTTCGCTGCTCGCGGAAGCAAAAACACGAGATGTCACGCTCACGTGTAAGGGGTAACGGACACGTGTACGAGCGTCTAGTGTGGCCCATTGTTCGCCGCTTTTGTGGCCACCGTTTAGCGAACCGGCAAAAGCTCAAGACCTCAAAGGGTCGGATCGACTTGCCTTTGCCTGTTGTCGACGCTGAAACTTCCTCGAGAAGTCGGAATTCTGCTAATATTTGATTAATAAACGTATTCTGCTGGCTCTGCTGTCCTTGGGAAAGCTTACGAAATATCCCGTGACCAACCAGACCCCAAAAGAGACGACCTCCTTGCAAAGATGGCTGCTGCAAGGATTCCAATGCTCCAGGGGCTTTTCTGCGCTGTGGCAGTCTAGTACCGACGTCTTCGATCTAGGATACGGCCGCTGCGGTTGAGCGAGCCAGTCCGAGGTCGATGACGTCGTCACTCATGAAGATGAGAAAACTGCAACAAAGGCAAGGATACCAAGACGCACCTTTATATTGAAATCCGTCTGATTGTTTAAATCCACTGCAAGAGGAGTCGCCATCTCGACCTTTCTGCTTGCTGAGTGGGTCATTTTCAAGGCTGTGTCGGTGAGCTTGCTGATTGGTCCGTATCCGTCAGGGCTAGTCCTTAGAAGTTCGTCTTGCTAACATGCCGATGGATCTTTTTTGCGGATTCAGCCATAACGTGGTGTTCCGTTGGATGATTGGAGCTGCGTCTGATGACACCGCCTCGAGACGCTGAAACGCTCATCCTTCAGCCCGCAGTGGTACATGTACACACATTACATGCGTGCACCTCGCACACATGCGAGATGGTACTGCTGTGGATGATACTTCTGCGCACGGATTTTTAGGTGGATAACCAGGGCTCGACCTGGGCGTGCCGAGTCGACACAGCGATGCCTCATCTCTTCTTCCCGAGTGATATGCCCACTGTCACCATCTGCAATTGTAAGTTTCTTACAAGCCCAAAACTCAGATACCTCGAGTGCTCACGTTTGTGTCGGACATCTCTTCAATCAACTAGGGCGCAGTTTCCTCTCCTTTGTGATGCACCACGACATGCCGTCCATCCTAGCAGCCATATAAGCGCAGGCGCCTCCGTGTCATAATAGGACAAGGCGTAACGTACTCAGCCAGGGATAGCTACCACAGCGTTTTCGGCGAGCGTTGAACGGAATTCAGTCAGCCGCCAAACTGTGCGAGGTGGAGGTACCCAGACCATACTCGGAAGCAAGCTGTCACAAGTCATAGCTTCGTTATGAGAACAGATCCTCTGGTAATTTGGCTTTACTTACCTTGCTGTCATCTCTGAAGACCTCAAGTCGCAGCTCAACCACACGAGATGTTCGCCTATCGTCACATGATCTACCCAATACTGTTTCTGCGATGCCCGATACGCATGTAAGAGCGCAGCCTATAGTGCCGAAGTATCAGCAGAAGTCCGGGCTTCGTCTACTGGCTTGACCGGAGCGATGATCACCTTCTGACAGAGGACACCACACGGTAATCGTCCACGTTCAGCGGTTGTATGTTTGTGCAAGACCTATCACAGTGCATCAGGTATACGAACATAGACGAACAGGGATGCAATCACAACGAACGCCGACCTCTGGGTCTGAGTGGCACTGGAGGGCACCGGAAACCCGACGCGGGCAATCTAGCCGCATCGGTAAGCGTCGGTCCCTTCAGCTCGCTTAGACCGCAACTGTGGCGGGCGCTGCCACAGCGTCGGGTGCCGGGTTGAGTGGCATGCGCTCGTCGAATTGCAGCGCTGCCCATCGGCGGAAGTAATTTCTTTCATGACAAAGTTCTATGGCGTGCTCGCCGCGAAGCGGGCGCCATCCGATATCCGGTCCTCATGGTCATCTGGCGGGCATTGATGCACGTGGAACATCGAGCGCGGTCGCCGTCGCCCTACCAAATCCGGCCTTCATCAGCAATCTTCGAACCACAGCAGCAACTTGTTCTGTTCTTCAACTCTCTCTTCCATAATCTTGCTTTCCTACCCTTAGCTGCACTGCCCAACGATGTCTGAGATGGGCCTTGAAGAGATTTTCGAATGGGACGAATATGAGAAGGATCATCCCCAAGTGTGGATTGACGATGAAACTTACAAACGGTAAGTTACATTTTCTGTGCTCCTCTTTCCTCCTGCCTCGCTATACACCACTCTTGCTCTTCCATCCCTTCCCTATCCTGAGCAGAATCACATTTCGCTCATCAATCCTCCCGTAGGAACGTAAGAATTACCCGGTTGAAGAGTACTCTGGGAATGCCCTCCTGGTCGATGTTCGACTACGAAGGTGCTTTTTTCACGGCAGCCGCGAATCCGTGGGATGCATCCTCCGGGACTACGCAACCAGGCCCTTTGTCCTTCTTCACGGCAACTACTCAGGAGAACGGGAAGGAAATGGAGAGGGCTGACTTCAAGTAAGCTTTCCTATATCCTTGTTAATTTCGTCTGCTTTTGCTAATAGAGGCATGCAAAGTCACCCAAGAGGCGATGACCAGGTGGACATGTCCGATTCCGACGTATCCTTCAACTCAGGAGGACGGACTCCATCACCCGCGCCATACACAATGTACCCAACTTCGTCGACGATGATGCAAGCAGCGCATTCCACGTCCATGCCGATCGTATCGAATGCTCTCCAGTCCATGACTGTCCGCCCTTCCCAGCCTCCTGCTCCATCGTCTCCGCCCGCCCACACATCTGACTTACCCGTTTCGGGGTTAAGGTCGACTGCTGCACATCCATCACCCACGCCATCGCCTCCCCCAAACCCAGCGCGTCCTGTCAATCCCTCCCATGATTCCGTACATTCAGCGGAGACATACGCCGTCAACCCGATCGCACTCCTGGCCTCTGGTTCCAGGGCATCCCCCTCTCCCACGTTGTCCCCCTCTCCCGCGTTGTCGTGCAGTTCTGCATCGGATCGTGCAGGCCCAGCCTATGCTCAACCTGAGTGAGTCTTTGTTCGTCATGCTTGTGGTCATACTGAATTTGATCGTCGATGCTATAGGCGGCCTCACGTTTACGCACAAGAGGCGCTAGCGATGACCATCATGAGAATGCACTACTCTCGGGACACAGGCGCGACTTCACCAGTACAGGCGACTCCATCCCTTGCAGGGCCCTCTACGGCCAGGAGATCAGCTCGTCATGCAGCAGCGCCTTCCAGGATACCACAGGCGACGACAGCACTTCCCCTTCCGACATCACAGCCCCGTGCAAACCCCTCAGCAAAGCCGAAACAAGGTCGCCGTACGCTGTCGCGCCCGACGAAACCTGAGGTTCATATCGACCGCATCGAGGGCGAATGCGATGGAGGGAAGGAGCACGTTCACGGCAACGACTGTGTGGTCGTCTGCCGCTGGATGGTGGACGGCAAGCCTTGCGGTCACCTCATCACGAGCGAAGCCGCCGCGTTCAAGCATGTGCAGGCGCATGCTATCCTGGAAGGTGGCGTCTGTAAGTGGATCGGCTGTGGCGAGCACCTAGCGGGGTCTTCGTGGAGGAAACACATCGTCAACATCCACTGCGGGTACTACAAGGACCAGTGCCCGGGCTGCGGCAAAATCGTGCGCCGTGGCTTACTGCCGAGCCGTCACCCGCATTGCCTGGAAGAGGTGGCGAAGAGACACGGCGGGGACTCAGGTGCAGGTGAGCATGCAGGAGAGGGTGCGAGTGGGCATGACCATACGGTAGACGACGAGGACGAGTGCGAGGACGATGACGATGAGTCTGATGAAGAGGTACGGTCTCCGTCGAGAAAACGCAGGACTATCGACGAGGATGTAGGCGCAGACGTGGTGAAGAAGCGCCGCAAGATCGGCATTTCCGACATCATCAACTAGTCGGGACGAAGTGGGGGCTGCAAGTCCATCTCGCCGCCCATCAAGTCTCCACCTCGTCGTCTCGACTGCTTCAAAATCAAAAGGCGAGACTCTGAGATTCCCCATTCCCCATCTTTCTATTGGTCTATAGTTCTGTGTACCATTTTTTCGTCTGATTAGAGTCCCTGTCTGTCTTGCCAGACGACGCGGAATCAAGGTCTGTCTATAATGTGCTTATCATTCGGTTGTACTTCATTCACTCGGAGTTGTTCCAAAAATTCGATTGTGTTTGTTCACTCGAATGCGTGTGAAATATAAATCCACATTTAAACTGATTCATGTGCCTCGGAGAGACCGAACGGCGAATACCAACATTATCTTGGTTGCGGGGTGTGTGTTTGTCCTTGTTAGGATCAGAGGGCAATGGCTTTGACGCCCGACGTCCCACTTTCTCATTTTAGCCGCCAGCCTGGTGTCGACTCGCTTTGGCTGAACGTGAACGCTCCTTACTTCCCTTTGCCTGCACACTTTGCTATGACTTATTATGGACTTGTGCGTACGACAGCTCACCACAATGGCTGTGTCATCGAGAGCCAATCCTACTCCTGATTATTCTCGCTGCGGAACCTACCTCTCAAGCATTTCCTTAATGTATTACTAACATCGACTTGCGACAGCCTCTCAATTCGCGGTCGCAGAACGGCAATATGTATTTTATTACGACAGGACAAGTAGATGGTACGCGGGAATGAACGGTGCTGGAAGCTGGCATAGCTTTTCACTTGACGGTGATGTCGTGCTTCCCCGTTCTTGATTCGGGGTTTGCAGAATGGCACAGGCAAGCCCCTGCTACTCTCACGCCACTTGCTTTGGTCCATAGGAATGTTGGAAGCATATAGTCGACGACTGAAATCCCTACCTCATTCTCCTCGGTTCCTGACACACTTCCCCGTGTTCGCCTCGCCGCTGTCTTCCGAGGCAACACCCGGCTGCTGCTCCTCGGGGCTTATTGACAAACAGTTTATATCGCGACTCTAGTTCAGGACTTACCCGCTGATGCTGGGTCGCTTCTGCCGACTTCATCCCCAATGTACCGGAGTATTTTCGCATGTGCAGTTGATGATCTGTCTTCCAGTGTTGCTGTGTTCTCCGCCGACTGGTCTTCTTTTTTGATCCCCGATACGGGAGCAACCGGTATCCGGTGATTTGTGCATCGACTCCGATCATTCATCATCTTTCCTCGTCATCTTGCAGCAAATTTGCCGGCGATGAAACACATGCTTCATCTTACTGCCATGGGCACCCGCTTACCCAGCTTCCATTCTGGAGACCCTTGCGCCCGAACCTCCTTTGGCCGGTTTCGTACCACTCCACTCAGCACTGAATGATGTCAGTGGGTCTGGTGCGACGCTTTCGAGTTCTTCTCTAGGCTTCTAGCCACATTTCGACCACCTGAGACGAGACAGATCGAGGTGCGACATCCCAGGACCATGGGAGAGTTCGTTCCTGGCACTCAGCCCATGTGAGTGTCACGCTCTCCCACTAGCGCTGGCGCCGTCGGAGCTCAGCTCTGTTAGGGCGGAGAGAACGTCGAGAAGACCCCAATTTCGCGACTTCTGCATCTTATCATCACCTGATGGCCTAAAGTTAAGTATGACTATCACCTACACCGGGTAAATTCTGTAGCTAAATTAAGTATGCTGCGCCTTCTGGTGCCTTCTTGGGCTTGTTCGCTGCCGTTCTGTCGGCGACATCGGTGGGACTTCGACCCGGCAATTGTCTAGGGGCACTTGGTCTGTCTCTTGATTAACCGGTGACACCCGGAGATGGTGGGCTCGTCGATGGGAGACATAGCGCGGAATGTGGCAGATGGCAGATGGCCGCCGGCAACAATGAATGTGACATGTTAAGCCGAGGCGTGCTCGGCGGCCTGGCCATGCTTTCCCTACTGGCTTGGTCTTTGATTTACGCACGTCTAATAGCATATTCGATGCCTTTCCATCTCCGCCCCTTCTCCGTGCCGAAAGTTTGGAAGCTTGTTTGACGTGCTCGCGGCCCAGCAGACGAGGGCCTTGTGAATCAGTGCGCCCGCAGATATCACGTTGACTTCCCGAGTCACGATGGCTCGAGGGGCGAACGCGACCCAGAAGTTGGATCCTCTTCCCTACAACTGTGCGAGCAGCTGTCATGAAGCGCCCAGATATCGGACATGCGGGCTGCCGGCGAACTGCGGTCGAATTTTCAATGCAAGCCATGCGCAGCGACCCTGCACGTCATCCAGCCACCTACATCATTTGAAAGTTCAAGGACGTGCGAAGGCAGTGTGGGAGGCGAGCCCGAGAGTCTCGGAATCGGGGCCTGCATAAGCGTGCGGATATCCGCGGGAACAGCACATCCCTTGCGTGTCTCGGGATCATGGTCGGGCAGGCTCGTCAGTTGATGTGAGGCCGACCTTTGTCCGTGAATGGAAGCGGACATCGACCCTTGTGGCGTGCGGAACCCTGGTGACGGCCCTCGTGGGCGCACAAGGGTCAGTGAATGATACACCCTCGTTATCTCTCGTCACAGGAGGTTGCATACTTGCCCTGGTGATTATGTCACTTCCCCCTGTCTCGCAGCAGGCAGGGTACAGAGAACGAAAATCGTCAGCTTTTCATGATATGCAGTACGCTTTTTCCCGAGGAGGTATTCATCCGTCCCATACCATACAGCCTCACCAGATTGGTCAGGCAGTGGAGAGCTACGGGAGTTGAACGTTTGAATATGCTGCAGCTGAGTCCTATCACGAACGCGTTATATAGTAAAGTCGAGAGCAGTATTCGTGAACGTCATGATTATGTACAATGTTCCAGTGACGAGCCCAGTGCGTCGCTATGCCATGCCCGTGGCTACTCTAGTGAGGGGAGGGGGGAAAGTGTGTCGTGTCTTGTGTTCGTAACCGTGCAGATGTCCCCCGTGTAACTTACATCACATACGAATCTAATATACGCCAGGGAGAAGCCTCCATCTCACTCGTGCTGCATATACATCCCATGTGTTTCCAAACACTCGACGTAGTTCCGCATCCTCCATGGCGGTTCGCTTATTTGTGCCATTGAGCGCAAGGGCGACCTTCATTGTCCAAAAAGCGACACATGACCATGCGACAGCCGTCCCTAACCCTACGCCGCCTAAGCAGCGCACACCCGTTTTCGCGATGTGAAGGAGCGCCAGTCCAGACTCGACGCCCTGGGCGTCGAACCCTACAGCACCGCGGCGACAAGGCGGGGGGCGTAACCAACACTCATGCAGCCATGACCCTGGTGCAAGCCCGGCTGCGGACGCGCCGAGAAGCGTGAGGTATACACCCAAATAGCTTGGATGGCGCACGAATGCATATGGGCCAGTGGTGACCAGCCTATGTGTTGGCGATATCGATAATTCGAACGTGAACAAGTTGCCCAGCTCACGGAAGCATGCTCGGCGGATTGTGGCACCACCGAGCGTGGCGAGCGCACCGAGGATAAGGAGCGGGTGTGGGGAGGAGGTGAGTGAGCGGATGAGTGCCGGTGAGAGGGGTGATGGGCAGAGCAGAGATAGTGGAAGCGACAAGGGAGAGGAGGGAAATGCGAGCGAAAATGTTGCGAATGCGTCGCAGAATGTCACGATCATCGTCATCGCCTGCTCAACATCAAATAAAATCGCACACGACAAGAGAATCAGCTCGCTGACAAATTTGGCAATCGCGCCCCCGCATCTGGGCCACGGCGGGGGATCCACTATGGAGCACATACCTTACTGCAGAATGTGAACCATAGTATGGCGCGCTCGAAGAACGTCCGCCGCGTCATGAGCTCCTTTGGTGGTGCCGGGGGGTTGGGCGGCGATAGCGAGAGATATGCAGATGCGCCCGTAGTGAGCAGCAGAGCTATTTTGCAGAGAGCCACAGCGCCAGACACGCTGGGCACAGACAAAGGTGTAGGAATGCGCATCGCTGAAGACAATGGTGAGGAGAGACGGGAGGGTATGGCCTGCGCCCGAAACTATGTACACTGTATGGAGGTACGAGTCAAATGGGCCTGGGGAAACCTGGGGAGAACTGCTGTAGCACGCCTCTGGTTGGCAGGTTAAAATATGCCGCGCGTGCACAGAGAAGGGATGCGGGAGAAGCTGGCCAGGGCTGCTTCGTGGGTAAGTTATCAATGTCCCTAATGCGAGCGCGAGGATCCATGCGCCATAAAACAAATCTGAATCTGGACGGATCGGGGACGATGGGCGCATGGCGACGGCGGCACCGGGCGTTGGAGCAGAGTTGCCCGTCGGGCACGCGTCTGCATCCCTGTCTCCGTGTCAATATCTCCCCCGGCCCCAGCCGCACATCAGTACGTTCTCAAGGGATCCAGTTGGCAGAGATGCGACGGACTTTGCCGCTGCATTGGCTGGGAGTTTGGGAATCCAAGGCCGGACAGCAGTGAGAGCTGCCATCTCCCCTGCAACAATGCAAGCGACTTCCAAGATGCAGAGTGTAGTCCGTCATATGAATGATAGAAACTTCCGTGGTCAAGGAAATGAAACTCGAGGCCGCCGCTGAAATTCAGGATGGTATTCGGCATGATCGGCATGGTAGCCGACTACCGGGAGCGCCTCGGCCCCTGACTCTAAAAGGCTATTTGCCGCCGAACCGACCACGACCTTCCGGCAGACAGCCATCTGTCCTGTCTGACAGTCTCGTTCAATACACGCCTCCTCGCCTGCTTAATTGCGACAAATTATCCTATTAATTGCACGGGGATGCGCAAGCAAGCTGAACCATCCAGCCAACGCTCATGTGTGCAGCGTCATTTCCAGGCGGCATGCACAGCGTCCATGTGCCTGCGGCGAAGTTGCACAGTTCTGTTGCCTTAACCAAATCTAGGCGGCGTCGTAGCGCGCCCCGTTAACACTCTTGACAGATGCCAGTAATTTCCTCCTCGTCGCATCACCCTCGGGCGACTAGGACGATCACACCATACAGGGTTGCGGAATGGATCCTGCGAGAAGGTTGTTTGATGCACGGTACAGTCAGACCTAATCATGTGCTGAGTTCTTGCACTTGATACCCTGGACCACGCAACAGGACGTTCAGGGACGTCGCAAAAGGACGCTCATGGCAACATTTTTGGCGGCCACAAGTTCGTACGCCCTTCTCTGCGTGTGAATCCCGCAGCGAGCACATCTGACATGGAATGCACCACAGGCGCCCCGCCAGGTCACCGCAGGCTTCGCGCCGTGCACGAACGCCGCCCTGGCAAACATGCGCTCCGTCTCCATTCTCCGTGTCGGGATATTACACCGCGAGGCGCCAGTCCGACAACTCGCTTGCTATTGCACACACGCCTCGAGGCCAACGTGATCATGAGCATGTAGCAAGTCCCTCAGCCACCATCATCTACGGCACACCCACAGCTTGCCTGTCAGGCAGGGATCAATCAACCGGGCCACCTGATCTTCTCGAGCCAAAATTGCCGGCGGTCTTCCGTCATTGGGGCTTTAGAGACCGGCGCATTCGCTGGTGCGTGAGGTTCGGGCTGCGGACGCCATCGAGAAGTGCCGCGGGGCCTCAGCCTGCAAGGGCATCGTACGAGCCCGTCATTAGGCACACATTGGGAACTGCTGTGTCCACATCTGTGTGCGCACAGATTTCATCGGCCCTGGCGGGAACCAGCGGGAAGTTAGTCATGTGCAGGGCGACCAGACCGTTTAAATTCAAATGCAAGATAGATCTTATTCCGCGGAGAAGAGGAGCGAGCAGGCGCTCACCTTGACTCGTTTCATCGTTGTCTATGCGCAACACTGAACGCGGTGAATGGTGTGTTGCTCGTCTGTCTACCCTGACCCCTGTGGATGTCAAGACACTGTCGTCATACCTCATTAAAATGGCGTACTTGTAGACTGAAGATGCGACACCAGCTAACAGGGCTTACATGCTCCAGTCCACATTGACCTCGTGTCTGCTTGTGAACAACAGATGATTACCTTAATGAACAAGCATCTATCACGGAGTGGACGCCCCGAGTCTCAAATCGGCTGCGCGGAGTCTAAATGGCAGCCGGAAATGCACTCAAAGCATCTGGATTTCCTCTCCGAGCCACTCCACAGCCGTGCTTTGCTTGTGTTGGAAATACTGGCTATGCACAAGATTCGCGTCTATGGCTTCTATTATAGCCCGTCGCGAGCCTCGCGGCAGGTATTTGATGCATGTCGCAACTTGCATGGGATCCTCGCTTGATGCGGTGGATTGAACGCACCTGCTGCCCTGCACCTCACATACTGTTCCGTATTCATTGATTCGCACAAATGAATGCCTAGCGATGTTGCCGGACCTGCGAGTTCAAGTTTCATTTAGAATGTTTAGTCAGTAATGCCAATGACGAGAAAAAAAACTTGGGGAGACAGTGTGTTATCGTTCTGTACATGTTCAATCAGTATAGTTTTAGATACTGTATAGCGTGTATTCGACGGGAAGGAAAAAGCGTGGCGTCGCAGTAAGCATAACCCTCGCAGAGCGCCCGTCCTGATAGGACGAAGTTGGGCGTCAAAGCTATTGCCTTCGGATCCTAACAACCACAAACAAACTGCAGGACGCAGAGCCCAGTTACGACCGCTCCTTGCTTCGTTCTGCTCGTCAATTACACTACGCTTTGAATTTGTCGACTATCGCTTTCCCCCAGGAAACCTCTGGTGCTTGAGATTTGCCTCTCTTTTTCTACAGGGCCCCTAGCTGGAATGGATGTCCTAGTCAAGCGCCGTGATACAATTTCGACGACCAAGAATCCTAGTACTAGACCTATAAGGGGATGATCATTATGGGAATGCATTGGGTGTTGTACTCTTCCGGGTCACATTGTACGCTGTCGTATGAATAGGTGCATCCGGCAGGTTTATCGAGTTCTGAAGGGTTCGATCCTCGATTCTCCATCGCTCGCGCCATAGGACTCTCTTATCGCACTATCTACTCACAGTGCCTCGGTGTACCCGGGTCATCTTGCGCCCTTAGAGAGCAGCTATGCGTCCTCTGGATTGGTTCTCCGCATTCTCGGATCCTCCAAGCACTGCCAGTGGCGCATGCTTATGTCTGCAGAGAGGCTTCCGTTGAAAACGTGCTGTCGATGATTTGCCAAGATTATGAATGACAACCCTGTACCTCGCTGCCAGCGTTAAGCAGCCTCTCAGGGTAGCATGCCGCCGCCGTATGCTGTAATCGGTTGAAGACTTGTTCTGCGTTTCCTGATACGAGTCTGTCATGTCGATCGGACGAAATGAAGAAATCTTTGTGTGCTCGACGCTATGCACCTCTCTTCTCTGACTGCTGACCTCCGATATCTTCAGCTGGGCAGCACGCGCTTGTTCCCACGCGTTTGCTGTGCTTTGCCAGGCTTTACCAAATGTGGCATGACAGGATGTATGGAGAACACGGTTCTAAAGCTTCCCTCGAGCCTGCTGCACAGGCTTTCCGGCTTATATAGTTGTTATCTGTCAGTGTTTGCATCTATATCTCTCTCCGTCTTCGTACCTTTTATCACTCGAGTTCTCGGCATAAGACCACTATGTCATCTGGAACATCGCAGAGGGACGATTCAAGCGTCGATATCGGACGCTTGGTTAACGCTATCGATCGCCTGATTGATTCATTAAAAGTCAGAGAGAACTTACCCTCACCTTCTTCGAAGGTACTTCATTTCCGCTATGTGGGTAGGGTATTGACCGATCTCAGGATTAGCGTACAACAAGCAAGATGGGGATCTCGACTTCTACCGATGCTCGACCCGTCCGACCCCCTCCTGCATATCAAGCTAAGGTATGTGAGGTATCATTTCTTGAGTGCAACATATTAATGAGCGACACATAGGGATCGATGCGGTCTGTGAACTCCTCTATTAGTGAAGACCTCGATTGTCGTTGTTCCTCCTTGGGAGATCAAGCCGGAGTCCTGGGAGAAGGCGCGAGCGTCAACGAGCTGCGGAAGCAGGCAGATGAAGGATGGTCGGAGTGCGCCCGCAGGCTTCGCACACATAACGAGAAAGTCGTTGGAGCTTGGAAAGAAGAAATAGATTCGCTGCTGACTTTCGTGAGTTCTTCGTCGGTCTCTGTTCCCTAAGCATCCAGTCGCCTAACGGGGCACCTCTAGTCTGGTCTGTTCTCGGCGGTCACAACCGCATTCAATGTCGCCTTCATACAATCCTTAATCGGCTTAGACGAATCGCCTATGGCCAATGGAGTCACTCAATCAGTAGTGTCGTCAGTTTGGATCAACACGCTGTGGCTATCAAGTCTGGTCCTCAGTCTTTCCGGTGCCTCTATTGGCATCGTAGTTCGCCAATGGCTCAAACACTTCATCACCCCCACTCCTTACGATCCGAAACACAGCGCATATATCCACTATCTTCGCTGGGAGCTGGGGGTGATACAGTGGCATGTACCACAAATTCTGGACCTCCTACCCGTCTGCCTCCTCTTGGCGGTTATACTATTTTTGGTAGGACTCGTGGGATTGTTATGGGCATTGAACAACGTCGTTGCGGCTATCATCAGTGGCCAAGTCGGGCTTCTTTGCCTCCTTGCGCTATACACTACGATGGCCCCCGCCTGGAGACCGGACTGCCCGTACAAATCTCCGCAGGCACGAGTCTTCTGTTGGGTAGTGCAGTGGTTCAAGCTGAGGCTGCAATCTATAGTAGCTCTCGCTTCGAAGACCATATCCGTCTTACTCAATGCGGTGCCGGCCCACCCTGCCCGGACCTGGCTTGACATGGAGCTCATCGTGGGCGGATACAACCAATATACTGGGCGCGATGAGGAGGACTTCGACTCAGAGAAACGCCCCGCGAACTGGCTTGAATTGGAGACAGTGATGGTCACCGCGGAGAACCGTCATAGTCAATATTGGGCGCTGACGAGTGAGGTGGCAAAGAAGGTTCTATCGCGCACGCACCACGTTCTCATGGATAGTTCGTTTGTCCACGACGTCATTCATCCTTGCATGCTGGAGCCCGGCTTTGAAGTTCAACAGACATTAAAGGATCTGTTGCAGACTATCATGAAGCAGGGCAAACTTGCATCTGCAACAGTCAAGGAAAGCGTCGGGAACATCGCGGTGGACCTGGCGACAGGACTACCCCACGAACTCCTGCGGAATGCGATGGATACATGCGGCGATTATGTTGTCTCCAACTTGGATCCCCCTGGCAGATTGCGTGCTCTCAAGCATTTTATACATGCGGATAGTCGCCGTATTGAAGAGGACAGAGCGCAGAACGATGGTCCACCAGTAGTACGTGTGGCCGGTATGCGCACCCTTCCGCGTACGGCGACATCCTCCGTCGTGGACTTCTTTGGACTGATAGTTGCTGCCAATGCGGATACCTCGGAAACGACGAATGACATCGTTGCCCAAGGTCAGCTTGGCATGCACCATCTCTGTAAGTATCAAGGCTTTATACCGAAAATGTACCAAACCTTGATGATTGATGATAAATGTTTCAGATATTCAACATATAACGTCTTATACCGGAGACACCGCTTCTAACGCGTCGATGAATGATGCCGTTGATGCGTGGATCTCATACAAAGTCTTATCTCCGTCGGGTAACTTTGTATCCGAAGGCCTCAATGCAGAACCGTCCACAGAGTGGCTACATGCATTCCGTGCATGGTGTCTATCGCTTGCAATGTCTAGTTGTGTTCCGACAGCTTGCCTATACCAGCACTTGTGGGCGGAACTCGCCAAGTTGCCGAAGGACTTCAAGCCACTAACTCAATACATAAAGGCTAGCCGTGACATGATGACACCTTTCGGTCTTATACTTACAGAAGTAGACCGCCTTTACGACGCCTGCGATAATATGCATGCGGCTCTTAAGAAGATCAGGGATGCCTACGACACAATCTCGAGTATCCCTGGTGAGAAACCGGAGGACCTACAGCGCAAAGACCGGCTAAAAGAGAAAATAGAGGCGATCGACGGGGAGAACCTGTCGCTCGATGATCGAGTAGTACGTATCGAGGTAATACTCAAGGATGAGCTAGTCACCGGATAGTTTACGAGACTCGTCGCTTACACTGTCGTTCCGCACCGAGCTTTACGTCGCTCATAAATCGTTCGTTATCCCAATCCTCATTCTACGCCGCCTTTCCACGAAGCACGAAACCTAGGAGGATCATCTTCACTCTAAAACCCCTTGTACTAGTACTTGTATTTTCTTGCCATCGTATCATACGATCCCTGTCCTGTTACTATTCTGTGGGCCTTAAACCCTTCTGAAGTTCCGTCGCATAGCACCATTTTACTTATGTTAGCTCACATCATTGCATGCCACTGGAGGCTCACTTAGGATTTGTAGCGATGGAAAGAAGACTTCGGCGTTCACCATTTATTTTAGCATATATCTTGCGAAGTACTTGCAACGCGCTCGTCATCACTGCCAGCGTGATCAATTATTCGAACACGGATTGCAAGGATGAGGAAGGGCGCCTCCCATAGACATCCTAAAGCTTGAATTTCTGCATGCTACGCACTACGTGGTACCTCTCAGTGTAAGAGACGAACGATTGGAGGACTACAGGCTACTTGACAGTGTCGGCTAAAGCCTCACGGTGGCATAATGAGCCCAGCAGCTTGCAGCGGCCAACTGAGTCCGGCACACTGGATGACGTAACCCATAGCCCATAGTCCATTCTGAGCTTCCGTTGTCCTGAGCAGATCAATACACGTTTCCGGATTCTTCTTAGACGGACTAATTCCTCTGATGATGATGGCACGCCGCGCACGATATACCGTTCAGTTATCCGGCGGCGCATGGACAGTGATCGGACTTGCCTCCCGGATTCTTCCGTACATCTGAATGCTGTTCTGCTGCCTTGTGGTGGATGATGGCTTCGTTCGAATTAAATTGGCTCGTGCTACTCTGGTAGGCTAACTAACTCAGGAGCGGGATGCCGAATTGCGCACCTCCCAGGCGCCCAGCGAGCCACAACATTCGCGCATCGGGGAGTGAAGACAATGGAGGCCCATTGTGCAATATTCCGAGGAAGATCTGATGTAAATGCCTCATGATCTGGTTCGTGATCACGGCCGTACACTGGTATTGGTCCGTACAAACACCGAGAGAAGTCGTATTGTAGCCACGAGGCGAGGGGGTTGTGGCCGGGGCATGCTGATTGGTTATCATGCGACGAGTGACAAAGTGGGATGGCCACCTACTCTGTCGCACATAAAAGAAGCCTGTGCTCGAGTTCTCGGAGACATCAAAGTCGTCAAGTCACCTCGATTTCCGCGCGCTCAGACGTCCTACACAACTCCAGCTCTCTAGTACCTTTGCTCGTACAATGCATTCATTCTACCGTAAGCACATGACATCCGACGAACAGCATATCCCAACACCGAGTATCACCTTCGAGGCCTCCCAACACACGATGAGATGGGATGTCCCAAAGCACATTCCGAGAACCCCGGATATGTTTCATGGATATCCGCAGGTGCACATGCCGGAATTGGCCTTTCCTCCCCAAGGTAGTGTCTCCGTGGATATAATGCGAATCCTGTGCTGATATATATGTCAGTGGGGCCTCGCCCTTCTGCTGTTTTACAGCAGGCGTCGTTCCGAAGCAGTCCGAGGAACATGGACCTGTATGATCTGCATGTAAGTTCTCCTCGTCTGGCGGTGTCTGCAAATCGTTCAAACATCGAACAGCCAAATCACCCTCTTGGGCCGGACCAACATGCAGATATGACACAAACGACATCTGAAACTGGGCCTTTCAACGGGCAAGGAGAATCTCTCGATGACATGTCATCCCAGGTCAGTTACAAATGCAGTCCGTCTCGTAGCCGCATCTGATACAACAACCCCCGCAGGACTCTGGCGAAAGCGAATCTTTCGATGGCTGGCAGCCTGATCTACGGTACCAGCGCAGTCTTCACGAGCGTCCAAGTGGCGCCGAGATACCAGGCGACATCGAGGACAATGGATTTTGGCCTGGAGACGTCGATCTGGACATGGGTACGCGTATACTGATGCGGTCACCACCCGGGCTAACTGTGAAACAGTATTAGATGCTTCCCTCGCGCCTGACGCGAATCAAGGCATGTTGAGATTGGACGCATTACGGAGGTTTGGCCTCAAAGATCCCGACGTTCTCCTGGACGAGCCCAGCGAGGTCCCGCAGCATAACGCTTCCACAACCTGCACGATCTCCCCGCCAAACGTGTCGACGGCCGCGGCCTCCTCCCTTGCCATGCGCGAGGCGACGCCAGAGGGCGACGTTCTGCCAAGGAATCAAAAGTCATCAGAAGCGCCTACGGTACGGCCTGCGACCAGTGCAGGAGCGCCAAGTCGGGCTGCGTCCGAGACATCGAGGGCGAGCCATGCAAGTGAGTGACCACTTATCCGCAGAATGATGTGCTCGCTCGCTCGGTCCGGGAGCTGACATTAGATGCTCTACAGGAAGTGCAGGGGGAAAATGCGCAGGGATTCCATGCACGTCTGCACAAATTACCAAGAGGTCAAGAAGCCCGGGAGACCACGGGGCGTCAGGAACGGGCAAGGTAAGGGCAAGGGAAGAAGAAGGACGCGGAGGTCATAACACCGGAAGAACGGGAGAAAAATCAAGATGTGAAACAGGCGGTGCGCGCACGGAAGCAAAAGGGGGTGCGAAGATGGCACCAACAGAGACGCAAAGGAGGGGGAAGGGAAAGCGCAAGGCTTGAGATCTCGATTGTTCGTTTTGCCAGCATAAACCCCCATGTCGTCTTGCGGAGGACTTTTGAGACGCCAGATATCCCAGCGTGCCATGTCGTCTCCATCTGTTGTCGATTGCTCTTCGTATCCAGCCATATCTGTGTCTGTTCTCGTAGTTGACCGCTATGTCCTGTGGCGTTGTATCAGTCGACTCAGTTTCCTGTTATCGTCTGGAGCATTTTATATGTATCCAATCTCAAACTAAGAAAACAGACGTACAGCACGCAGTTCTTCGTCGACTCCCACACAGATCGAGCCCCATCTTCGATGATCGAGTGCGTACAGAGTCTCCGAGTCATAGCCAAGAAAGGGTAAGAGTTAGTTCTGAGTTTCTACGACGAGACTGTGCTCCAATCTAGGACGCTATTCATGATTAATGTCATAGAGAAGGGAAGAGTCAGTGACAGCATCAGAAGAATGTCAACTCCGCCTTTGCCTGGCTTAACGTGACAGTTGGTGTCGCTTTATGACCTAATTAGAGACTTAGTACACCTTTTCAATAATAAAGATCAAAAAGGGTCACAAAGACCACGGGATTGTCTTGCTATGGACTTTCC
>KV722599.1:0-36928 GCA_001687445.1 Obba rivulosa
ATCAACCACATGTGTGCTCCTGTGATGTTACATCAACCTCTCCTACACGCAGCAAACAGCGACGACCCATGCGTTTCGTCTATCGCCCGAGGTCCAAGCAGTCGTCGCCCATGACGACCTCACCCCAGACCACGCCGAGCGTCTCGGATACGTACACGGAGCCGGGAGATTCCACAGAGTGAGACTTTCTTATCACTGGTCTATCTACAAGCTTGCTCACTGTGAGTTTGTCATATCAGGACGCATGACAATCCCGAAGGGAAAGTCAGTATGCCCGACGCGCTCGGTCCCGATATCGTCTACCTCATTATCACCATGCTCGCTCGAAACGACTTGCTATCTTTCATGCGCACCTGCTGGGAAGCGTACGCCGAGTGCATGAAGATTTTGCTCCTCTCAGACATTGTCATCAAGGATTCTGCTATCATCCCTGGCTTCTGCGCCTGTGTGCTCAAGGATGCGAGCACACGAGGGCCGCTCCTGCGATCACTGTCGTTTCCTTCAGCCTTGGACAAGATACCTTCCGAGAACATCAGAACACTACGCATTGTCCTGTCGTGTGCACGGAAACTCAAAAAGCTCATATCGAATGCGCACACCCTCCGCTGCATGCATTTCTATTCACTCTCATCTGTGCTGACCATGTTTACCGAACTCAAGGTGCTTGAAGTCCGTGGCGCACAGGTACTAGGAGCAGAGCTCGCGCAAGACATACGAATCCCCCTTACACACCTTTCTCTCGATTGGGAAATCCAAAGACCCTGTACAGGCGTCAGCATGGATACACTCGAATTCCTCGCACCTTCCCTTCAGGTCCTAAAGCTGACTGTGATACCTCCCATCCCTCCCTCGCAACTCACTTTCCCGTCAATGCACACACTCTCGTTCCGCATCCCTGCCGCCGCCGCCGACATCGCCACTTACATCAGAGCCTGCCCCAAACTGCGGTCGATCAGTTGCCAAACGAGCAGCGCTCCAGCACCCAGTGTAGAAGCCCTGCGGCAGCGGCACGAGCGCAAGCACGCAAAGCTTCGCTGGGAGCATCTGGATTACGTCTCTGCGGACGTGCCCGGCCTGTACCAGCTTGCCTTGCACCAGCCTACCCGCAGTATCGATGCCACCATGAACGACCTCTCCGGCCACAGCATTCAGTGGCTCACCACGGTCTTGACGGATATGCAGCCAACGCATCTGCAGCTTCATTTGGACATAACAGCAGACCACGAGTACACCTTGCTTGAGGATCTTTTGAGAGGCGCGACGCGGGTCACATGCCTCAAGCTTCACTTCAGCCACAGATCCCGTATCAACCCTAAACACGTGAGCCCTCATGTATACTAGGAGAAAATGCCTCGACTGACTGCTTGATGGCCAAGGTTGTCTCGATTGTACGGTCGCTGTCAATCAAACACTTGGAGATAGCGGGACGAGCCCTCACTCACAGGCCGGAGTCATTCGCACAATCCGTGGGATACGCAATTCCGTCGGTCGATTTCGTCTTTGCGACGCGACTCAACAGGGACGAGTCCTTCTCGATTTTAAGAAACGGCATCCCGGGGGAAGTAATCGTCAGCATGCTTGATCACGATGTCTCGAAGTCCATGATCGATATAACGTGGGGTTGAACCTTTGAGTGACAACAGAGTGCCTGATGTATTTATGTCCTCTGTATTATTGGGATGGATCTTTGCAATGATCCTTGTATCAATCGAGGCACGGACCTCGCAGTTCACGAATCCATGTGCAGAGCCACTGGTACCCGTGCGGAGGGTGACTCGTACCGCAAGAATAAAACACGTCTAGAAACCGTACATGTGGCACAATCGTGCGCAGAACTGGGACATCACTGCTTTAGAGTCTCAGAAGTGCCGGTACCTCCTATCCTCTGTGTTGACATAATCAGTCTGGCAATCGACAGGTGACGCTCGGACTTACCACCTGATAACGTCAGAGCGAGGATAATGATCCCACATGGTCAGGTCCTCGGCCTTAACGACATTTTGTGCAGAAGCAAAAGGCAATCTCTCCGCAACTGATTCGCCGTTGCGCTGGACAACATTCCAATGTGCCGATTGGCGCTCAGGTGTCCTGAGACCCAAGAAACGCAGAGTCGGTATAGAATCTGTGATCTGCTGTGCCAGGCCCTCCTGGCTATTGTACAACACATCAAGCCCTTCTGCAACCGCAGCTGGCGATGTATCGATTCAGTTGCTGAGCATCTTCGTGACCCAGAATACGACCGTTAGATGCGTGACATGACGCCCCGACACGAGTATCAGGAGCTACGAGCAGGTCAGTATGACACGATATGACTGGATTGCAGTACGCTTATTTGGTATATTATCTCGAAGATGTTCTGATAGTCAGAATACAGCACTTTCACGGAAAGGTCTGTGACCTGAGGCGCAGCATCCAACACTGTCATCAATTGGGCAATGCTGTAGCCGCGCGTGTCTAGGCTCATCGCAAGGTAAGAGGGGCGGGTATTCGACAAGATTTCGCAAAATTTGACTTCAGGGGAACTCGGGAGTCATGACAGGTGTACATCATTGAAAGAACGTCAGAGATGCGCAGGAAATATATGACCACGATCACGATGTCGAGGTTGAGGAGCATTCTCTCTGTTAGGCGTTTCACTCTTCTGAGGAAAGACATTTCAATAGGTGTTTGCTCCTTCTTATGCTCATCCTTCATTACAACCGCAACTTGTCTTGCACTATTCATAATTCGCGTAGATTTAGCTTGTGCAAGCCAGCCGTCTGCATTGAACGACATAAATAAGGGAAATATAGAAGATGGAGAAGAGCACTGTATTAAAATTTGACAGCACCGAACACGAACCTGGTATTCGTTCAAGTTGCTATGGAACATCTACACTTGACTCGTTGATGCAAGAATTGGGACCAGGCAGAATATAAGACTTGAAGTAAGCAACAATCAACTCCAGCGTTATCGTGGGCACTGGACTATCAAAGTCCGACCGTCGCCGCCTTCAGCTGGGCCCGAGGTAGCTTCCGCAGTGTACCTCCACTTTTAGAGATGCTAGTTCCGTGTACGCTTGCTTTGGTAAGAGAAAAGAACGCACTAGATGCACACCTCCGGCCCGTCGGCGAGAGGGCAACTGCACCATCGACTCCCGCAGATGTTTGCAGACCCAGTTGATAGACAAACGTTGCAAGAGAGCATCCAAAATACGATAATTGAATGACTTGGAACTCGGAGCCTGCTAACGACAGACCAATCGTACTGTATGTTGGCCGCCTATATGCCTATGCTATCATTCATACCTCTGGACATCTCAGTTGCGATATAGTACGACGGAGGCGGGAATCTAACACAGCGATTCCCGTACTCCATCGTTACATCATGCGAGCCAATACCGTGAAGCTTCTACAATCAAAGAGTGAGCCAACATTCTCTCAAGGACTGATTGTGCGTACCGGCTTCATTCTCCCGGCTAAGCGGAGGGTCCCAGAATGTTAGGTCTTCTGTCTCCATAATGCGCCGTCCATCCGCATCGCTCAGTGTCTCGGACGTGGCGATGCCATTGCGCCGTGCGACACTCCAATACATTGAGGTGCCATCACCCCGTCTGATCGCTATGAACTGAAGGGCAGTAATGGACGTTGCAAGTAGGCCAACGAAAGACTCTTGAGACATCCCCACGAGAGAGGGTCTGGTATTGTCATAGAGGAAAAGAGATGCCCGACTACCGTATATCAAGATCTCGATCACCAGATGTGTGACGATGACGGATTTGAAAAGGGTGAGGAGCTTGGTGAAGGTCAGCACCCTGCAAGCTATCCCGAGTCATCAAGAGACGATCTCACCGTAGAGCCAGTGTAACCGGACGAAACTAACCGCACCGAGAAATGGGTCACACCTTGCACAACGTCCGGAATAGTGCAGTAAGTCTCGAAGTTGAAATCGCTTGTATCTAAATCGACAGCAAGATGCGAGGGGCGTAAGCTAGATAAGACCACACTGAAGATGTCCGGAGTAATCCTCGGATTGTTGCGTTGTGACCTAGCGATGCTGAGCGATCGAACCGGATGTACAAGTGCCAATGCGTATAGACTGATGATGTCCCCTTTCACCGCGCGCAGCTGGGTCCATGAGCGACGAGTATGGAATACGTGATTGCCTTCGTGGAATGCCTGTAGCCTACTCGGGTAATCGGAAGGAATACGGGCTGCGACAGTTTGTAAGGTGTGAAGGTTTGGAAAAGCCTCCAGCAGTGGAGCTGCTTCCACATAATCGCTAGGGTCCAACTGAAGGACGCCAACCCCTGAGAATTGGACTGTGGTTAATTGGCGGAAGGAGCAACGCAGCACCCGTAGAACCTCAAGTGTTGCGCTTGAGCTTGCAAACATTGGCAAGGGGTCGACCTCGTCAAACGTACTGAAATGCACTTCCACGCTAGTCAATTGGTGCATGTGATGGAAGACTTCCCGTCCGTTGACGTCCACGTCGTGTACGCACAACACCTTGAGTCCGAAGAGCCCGGAGAAGCTGGACACCATTCGCTGGCTACCCAGTTGCACCAAATCAGCAAAGTGTGATATCGACAGGGTATGGAGCTGAGAAGCTTGGGAAAGAAGTTGGATGAGCAGATCGATGCTGGGTGTGAGGGAGTTTGCATCGGGGGCACAATATGTGTATGCGTCGATGCTGAAGGATAGCTTACGCAGCGCTGGTAGGCGAGTGTGTGCGTCTCTGAGTACGAAACGACAGAATCCCGCGATCGCGTTGTTCCTGAGGTGTATTCCGGAGGAGAGTAGCCTGCCAACCCCAAATGCGTGTATATCTCGACACGTGCGCATCATGGATAGGAGATCGGATATAGGTAGGGAGGACGCAATCAAACATAGAACATCATGGTTGAGTGGCATTTGCGCTGTTCCGATGTGAGTGACGACACCATGGAAGGTCCAGTACTGGTACTCACCGCGATAACCACTCAACGACCTCTCTTGATCCTGCGCGGCATGCAAGGATGAACTCGCGTCCATCGTACCCATGTGCATGAAGAGAAGACAAATAACAGACAAGATAGCCGACAGCGATTTGTGAGTTGCGTGGATAGTCGCAGCATCGACGCCCGAGGTGACAAGCGAGATCTGGCGCTGACAGTCGTGTCAAATTTTGAGTTAGTCCACATGGCCGCAGTAGATTACAGATCAGCAAGCCCATATCCTGCACCTTAACCCGGCGATAGCCAAGATGTTTGCAACATATTGAGAAGCCTGAGTGACTAAATCAAGACTTGCGCGAGCGATTAAACGGAACGAGGTTACATTGTTCTGTAGGCGCCCATGCTAGGCCCCAACTTCCTTCCGTTCTATCACGACATCGGCATACTACATTTACGTGCAAATGAATCTCAAGTCTTGTCCTTTGTTTGTTTATTACCTGTGCTGATATTGAGCTATCTTGAGCCATGGCCGCGCTTGCAGAAGAAACCAGATTGGAAGGTCATGGTCAAGCGACCGTGGATAACGATGCGCCGCCGAGACGGAGGTACGACCAGTATGCACCCGTTATACCTTACTTGACAACTTTGTTGCGATGTCAGGTCTGTCGACCTCAACACGGACATCATTATTCTTATAATGACCCTCTTGCCGCGCTATCAGCTCCTCCAAATGATGCGTACCTGCCATACGGTCTACGCTGAAGGCCTGAGGATTCTGCTTCGGTCTCACATCATCGTCACTGAACGAAACGCAGATGGTCTCTTCCAGTTCGTTCTCGCCTATTAGCCTTCGCGGCCGCGCCTCTCAGCTTCCTGAGAGGCATCACCATTAGGATTGAAAGTGGCCTCGCAACAGATCCTCGCATCGTGGATCTTCTCGCCGCCGTACTCCTGGGCGCTCAGAATTTGGAGAAGTTGGTCTTCCGCCAAACAGATCTCATGCTCATCGTTAGTCGTAAACTGTGCAGTGCAATCTCTCAGCTAGCGAACTTGAACGTACTTTGTCTCTCTAACGCTTCTCCCTTGGCCTTGAGGACCATAGCAGGGATCCGCTCATCCCTCCGTGATCTGTATCTCGACCTCAGATGTAGCCATTTCATGTTTGGGAACGAGATGGAATTGAATGTCGAATGGATCCGCAATGTCCAGCTAGCATTGCCCCAGACCCTCCCTCATATGTCCGCACAATATCACGGCGTGCGCAGCCTCACAGTCGTTCAGACTTCAGGTGGTTCTGTGGGTGGCATCCGGGACTTATCACCCCTCATAGAGTCTTTCCTCAGCTTGCAGTTCCTGTCGTATACAACCCTCATACGGCCAGGCCGCATCGACACTATGACCAGTCGTGTTGCCTGCAAACGGGCACATGCTTCCGGTGGATGGAAGGATCTGGGTCGTATCTCGGCAAATGTACACATCATCCGTTCTCTAGCACTTCAACGTTCAATTCGCCGCATTGATATTGGCGTTCTCGGCATCGAGGATCTCACCCGGTTCCAATCAGTTATCTCGGAGGTTCGACCGACTCACTTGTCCCTGACGCTTCAAACGAGGAATTGGACGAACGTCGCTGTCCCCACCGTGCTTCGGACTGCGTGGCGTCTTACGCATCTTGTCTTGACAGTTGATATATCCACCGATTTGGTCACAGAGGACGTGCTAGATAGTCCATTGGTGAGCACTAGCGCTTTTGGGTTTTGAACGATCCTTAACGTCCAAACAGGCCCTTCATGCGATGCTCTCGGCGGCAGCGTCACTTACTTTCCTGGATATACGCTTCAAATGTCTTTTGGCGTCGGAGTCCGTCGCGAAGCACCCGAGGATACAGGCAGTCATCGACAACTTGGACATGGAGAAACAGGCGCAGCGGTGTGCGCGACATGTTCCGTCCCTTCGCTTCATCGCAGGCGAATTCTTCCGGAGCCGAGAGTTCTTCGTGATAGCAGAGTCGGAGGGAAAGGCCTCAAAGGTCTTGACATGGTTGGACGAACACACTGGGAATAAATTTCTCAGGGAAGAATGGAGACGCTAAGCATGGGCGCTTTGCTTCATTATTCTGGCGATTTTGTTTAACTGCGCAGCAAGTAGATCCTTGATTCTTGGCCCAGCACAGTGCTCTGGCGCTGACAACTCATGATGATCGCCAGCGCTGTTGACGTCCAAACTAGGCAAATCATGAGCGCCACAAGTCATTGTTTAGAGTTCTGACCTCGCCACGTTTATAATACATGTTCTTCATGTGTACAACTGATAACCTTCAATGGATGTCTTGGGTTCTGACCGCGCCACGTTTATAATACATGTTCTTCATGTGTACAACTGATATCCCTCAATGGATGTCTTGTTAATGAGCTGACCACCGAAGTGCACCTCATCAGGCTCGGTAAGCCATTGCGTATGGATCGACACGTAGGGTATTACGGGAAAGCGCTCGAGACGTGTCGAAGGCCGGACATGCGTCACTCCGAGGTCATGGTCCATGTCCGCTCAGAGTTTGATGCTACCACCCGATACACACCTGGCTCTGGGAGTATGGCTTGCAGAACATCGGGCTCCCAGATGCGATTCCTGGACAGTACCGACGAGGGGCGCAGGAGTCACCTCTACAATCACTTGGCTTTTGATTCCGCGCTTCCCATTTCGAGGTTGTAGTGGGAGAAAGAGCTACAGACGCCAGCTTACTGTATGATGCCGATCGACTCCATATGACCACCCTCGTGTGCGACCTTAATAGGTGCTCCCCATAGCATAAATAGCCGGCTTGCTTCGTGCGAGTCCTCCAGGCCATACCGCCCCCACCCTGCAGCTTGACGATGCCCACCAACCCAACGTTCAATAGCTTCGCCTTGGCAACGTACGCCGGCGTCAGCCTGTATACCAGGCTGGTGGTCTGGATACGAAGCGCGTATCACTATTTCATACCCGACAGTTTCTTGCTTCGCCATCCTTTCCTTGAGAGTAAGAAGTCGGAATGGGTGGACATTGAAGGTAGGCTCTGCACAAGCACGTAATGTGCCACTGACCAATGCATTGCGGAATCAGGGCCGTTCTATATACCGAATGCGCCGAGCCGCCTGGTAGCAGACGGGAAGGGCGTCCTTGCTACGCGGGATGAACTAAAAGGTAACGTTGCCCGAGACTCAAGGATAATCAGCTTCCAATGGAGACATTCCTTCAGAGGAGCCACCATTCCTGTTATCGCTCTGCGTCAGGGACGACAAAGGCAACCCAGTTCCGAACGTCGAGCTAGATTGGTGGCAGGCGGACTCCAAGGGAGAATATTACTTCACGTCATACACCCTCCGCGGCAAGTTTACTACGGATTCGAACGGTTACGCGGAGGGGCTGAGCATAGTGCCGGGAGAGTATGGCCCAGAGGAGAGCAGACGACCGGGTCATGTGCACTTGAAGATCCGGGATCCGAATAGGCGATTCTATACACTCACAACGCAGGTCTACATCTGCAATGCGAACGATAAACAGGAGATGTATCGAGACTTGTAAGTCGAGCCGTCGCTCCCGCTCACCTATCTGGCTGACGACAAGTCTTAAGCGTCCAAGAACTGCGCAAGCCAAGACTGAACCTCGTGTTGCAGGCCTGGTCAATTCCCTCTGTGGCACATGGGAAGCAGTATATGGAACTTCCGGAGTTATCTGGAGAAGATACCGAAACGACTGAGAAGGTCACGTGGTGGAACTCGACGCTTGCGGGTACCAGCGTAGACGCCAAGATCGTCGCGGGAGGGCATATGGAATTGAGGCTCACCCCGCGTCCCTCGGGTTTGCTGGGGCTTATTGGGCTATGATATCGCGGCTATCTCCTAAGGTTTTCTGTGTTTCACATTGATTTAGTAGACGCGACCTGAACGACTTACGAGAATTCAATTCTTGATTATCATGGGCTGCTCGTGCCACACCAGTGAGGCTAAATTATTGGCACAGCTAGAGACATTATATTGGTAGGGTAGCGAAGGTTATCATATCGGGGACTCGCGCCGAAGCAGCGGTGAGTACGAAGGCCGGCGAGAGTGTACAACGGCAGACCAAGTTGGTCGTAACCAGTCGGCCAAGGCGCATTATACAATGATGTAAAATAGAGTGTCCCAGGTGATGTATTGTGCTGTAGAGGGGAAAGATATCCAGTATGGCAGCACCGCGGGTCCGAGGCCGACAAGTCATTGAAGGATAAAGGCGGCCAGAGACAGGATCATAGCGTATCACAGTGTAATCTAGAGTTTTCCTCCTTCCAAATAGAAGAATCATGTGAACAAGAGTGAATGACCACGGAAGTCCAGTGGACAGAGTGGGAAGAAAGTTGCCAGGCTGCTTGGGCGCGGGAGCTGCGCGTCGGGGCACGTGACATGACAAATATTTGTTCGCAGTGGCGGTTAGTGATGTTGAGGTGAGACCTGGTGAGACGTAAGTGCCAACCGAGAGACTGAAGGAAGATAGCCTACACACATTGGGGCCTCAAGCTGTTATATAGCCCATTATTTTTAGACCCTTTGATGTCTCTGCACTGACTGATGCGAATTCACCCCGGATTAATTGCTCTGCCAGCAGTGGGAAGTTGGGAACCTCTGACACGCACTTGCATGAAGACGAAGATGTCTAGTGTTTGTTATATAGATACGTGACACCTTATAAGCTATGCTGAATATATGGAGGAGGTCAGGACTGACCATATGCTGCACTTCTAGATGTAACCACCATTCAACCGATGCCGGCGTACTGAAACCTCTTGCTGTAGAATGTGGGACAAAATAGAGAAATTGAGGAATCATAAAATGCGCAAAGCTATTGAGAGCCTCTTGACACTCGGGCGGCTACGGCGACCCGAGATGTTCTCAAGCCGAACGCTGCATGGAAGGGGGCGGGGCCAACATAGCAGGTTGTCTGATTACTGGGGATAGCAGCACATCCATGAGGCCCAGACTTTACGGCCACGTATTACATGAGGCGAGCGCAAACGAACCTCAAAACCAAAGAAGTAATTGTATCGATGCGAATTGCCTGAAATACGGGTACACTGGCGATTATTTCGTAATCTCGTGCGGTGACCAAGCACTATGATACATCTATATTGACATCGCGTGAATTCAAGCGGGATTTTAAGACCCATGACTTCGTTCTCCACTGGTAACTATGCGGCTATCGTGAACCTCGGGCTTCTATTGCCCGAATCGCCGAACACTGCTTAGCCCAGCAGCGGAGCCAGAAGCAAGAATCGGATCACAAGCTGGTAAGCAGTATCTAAGAGCAGAAATAACAAGGACGTGACGCACACACTACGATGTAGTCATCGCCCGGGGTGACGCTCGGGACCTGTATTTCAACATGTCCGCGGGTAAGATCGACATCCTCAGCGAGCGGGTGATCTATGTTCCCAAGTGACACGGTGGCGCATCACAATTGTGATGAGCCGAGGAGACCATAAAGAGAATATAGAACGCATACCGAGGTCTAGGTGCTCGTTCATGCTCCCGTCATCCACATGACCGAGCACGAGCCGCCCTGCACCCGCTGCGCCACCCCGGGGGACATCAGCCGTATCCCTATCGTGCATCAGCATTCAAATGAGCAGTAATGCGAGCAGAAGCACGCGCGGGAGGGCTCAATCAGCGTGTACGAGACGCGGGAGCGAGCGATTCCATACCATGTCACCTGAGCGGACGCACAGATCGTCCACACCGTGTGCAGTGGGGTTGGTAATCGGGGGGTTGTAAGATGCACGTATACCGCGCATCTTCTCCTCGGGACTGATGTCGAGAACCACAGCGGGGCCCGACGGGGAGGAAATAGCGCCTGCGCTTGCTCCGTTCGGGAAACACAGTGTCGAGATGGCAAACAGAACGGGATAACGCGTAAAAAACATGGCAATAGCAAGGTAAAACGGCGCAATAAAGAAGACCACAGGTCTGGGTAGAAGGTTTTCTAAATTGACGCAGAGTGGGGAAGACGGAAATGTCGGTTCGCCGCTCAGACATTAGTCGGGCAATTTCAAACTCGACGACATCGTCAGAACCGGAAGCCAGATCGACGCACTGGGAGCGCATTGGTTCCTGTACGTGGTCTCCACGTCTTCTAGATGAAAGGAATTCTGATGAGCGGCGTAGTCGTGCCCGTGAGCTCGGGAACGAGGCGGGGGACGTGCGCGACGGGGACGCATCCGCGTCGGACTTGCATAAGCTCCAGCACTACGCTTTCCATTCTGGGCACGAAGTGCAAGGATCGGCCGCACGGGCCGGTAGCCGCCGGCACGCGTTCGGCCCCACTTGCGTCCGCCAAAACGTGCGGGCGCCCTTCAGTAGCCTTCAGTATAATCAATGAGCAAGGTTTAAGCACACCTCATGCAAACATGCACGGAATCGGCGGAGGCTCTTGTAATGTCCGAGGGATGGGAGCGCGTACAACTCCCCGCGCGGACTCGTTCGGCAGCACAGTCGGGCCCTGCTAAAATCGTGCCCGGCTCAGGCGACTGGGAGTCCCGGATGCCGGATTCAGCACAAGGCGGTGGCTAGATGCTGTTCAGGGCCGCCCCCGAGGGCGGCCGCGGCAAGTCGGCGATAAGGACGAGACATGGTCAGCAGTGGCCTAGAAATGAACGCCAAAGATGATTCATACGGATGACAGGTATGAGCGAAAACATACGAGACGTACCGTAGGCTCCCAGGAGCGCAGTGCAGCCAGTGGTTGCGATACCTTCCATCAACGGGGACCTGAGTGTTTGCCGCGAACAAACATGTCCCCATAAGGCGAAAGGTGATGGCGCCCCTACATAAGCCCCCTACATAAGCGCCCCCTCACCGTTGCATTGACCCGCGGATATCGTCCGGCATCCTTTCGTATCTTCAACGCTTCCCCCTCGGCCCCGCATTTAGAATGGCACAGGCACGAATGCTTACTTCTCGAGGTACGAGTTCGAAAAAACAGTTTCTATCTGAACCTGAGGTATTTGTTTGGGCGCTCCGGCTTTTCAGTCTGCCATCTTCCAGGAATTCGAGCGATGTGGACAGTATCAATGTCCCTCGTGGCGTTCATTCATGTGTTGCCGAATGCCTTCCGAATCTTCAGCACGTTTCCTCGCGCTCCGTCCCCCAGCCCCAAGAGAGCAGATTATGTCACCGTTACGTCTTCTGATGGTGACTGCCCGTTTCCAACTCGCGTGGGGGCGAACAATGCATTGCGAGAGTCTGATCACATCCCTCCGGTGGAAGTCGAAGAGATAGAATGAGTCCAGAACGCGAGCATGCGCGGGGGTTGAGCTGGGCTGAGACGGAAATGGTAGGGAGGGAAACCGGATCAAAGCTTCACCTGGCGCGAATCGGGCGCCGGGTGGAAGATCGACCTCGTGGCACTGCATCCCTCTCAAAGTTCGGCCATGCTCTCGGGGTGCACTCATCGCCCTGCGCAAATGTCACGATTCTTCCGCGCCCGTCGCGTCGCGCTTCCCAGCCGCCACGGGCTGACACCACCGCCTTTGAGCGTGAATGGCTGCGCGTGCAGAGTCGGTGACAGGTTCCGCTCTGAAAGGCCAGTGCAGACGCCAGCTGTCCAACGCAGTTTACAGTGGCCCGATTACCGCATTCCCGCGCCCCGCTCCTTTGTAACCGCTCCTCCGTTTCGATTCGGCTGGTCGATCGGCTACATGTTCCCGGATGGGCATCCCCAGGGACGCCAATGCCGATTGGCGTCTCCCCGCTTCTGATCCTGAGGTATATAGATGCGCGACATGTCAGCCTCCATTCCCCACACCCCGCGCAATTCCTTTGTGCCATATTCAACAACATGACATCTCTCGTCCCCGAGCTTGCGAAGGGCGACGCCTTGCTCCTCACCGTGGCCGCGGCATTGGTGCGTATGACGCATGCCCGCCGTCGCAGTGCTCCTACTCACCGTTTTCCAGGGCACACACTACGCATTCAAGAAGCTCGAACCCCGAGATCCGCTCACACATGTGGGTCTTCTGGGAGTGCCACCTATGCTCCTCTCTGCCTTCCTGAAGCCCTACTATGGAGCGCTTGGCGCTCTCGCGGTCACGTTTGCGCTCTTCTTCGCGGTTCTCACGACGTCCGTCGCGCTGTACCGCATCTCTCCATTCCATCCGCTCGCGCAGTATCCCGGCCCGCTGCTGCATAAGGTTTCGCGCTTCTATCTCACGTGGATTACCATGCAAGGCCGCGCGCATTTGTACACTCAGCAGCTGCATGAGCGCTACGGTGACATTGTCCGCGTCGGTGCGTCTGTCAAGCAGCACTGCATTAATTTAAAAATCTGATTTTCAGGGTTTGTCTTGCTTAGGCCCTAACGAAGTCACCATCCGGGATGCCTCAGCCATTCTGCCCGTGCTTGGCGCCACCGGTTTCCCCAAGAGCGAAGGTGCGTCATGAGACGGTCAGGCTCTCCGACATGTCCTGAGGCCGATCTTTCCGCTTCTAGCATACTTGGGGCGTGCAATGTACGCGCCAGTCCGCTCCCTTATCGCAAGCTCGGGCGATGAGCACCAGGCGAGGCGTAAACCTTGGAACCGGGCATTTAACTCTGCGGCCCTCAAGGGCTATGAGGGGATAATCTCCCGCCGCGCTGAGCAGCTAGTGGATCTGCTCTCGCGCGAAAAGGCGAATGTCGACCTCGGCGTCCGGTTCAGTTGGTTCACGTACGTGGTTTTACATTCCTCCACCGTGCCTGTCGGACTCACCTTCTTCCCCGTAGATTTGACTTCATGAGTGACATGGCGTGTGTATTATTCTTCGCTGCACAGCATGTGTCGCTCACGTGTTATATAGTTTCGGCGGTGGTTCCGACATGCTCACGAAGGGTGACGAGGGAAGCATGTGGCGGGTTCTCGATGACGGTCTCGCGTAAGTTTTCTGCCTGGGCACCGAATGACTTGTCACTCATATGGTTTGACCCAGTGCTGGCCATTTCTTCGCAAATCAGCCATGGATCGCCGCATGGGCAGCCAAGTTCCCAATGTTCGGCCAGGACGTCAAGCGGATGCGGAAGTACGGTACAGAACGCGCAGCCGAGCGTGTGAACCATGGCTCGCTCAATAAGGACTTGTTCTATTACCTTGTAAGTGCCACCGCGCACAGCTTTGCGCGCCCGCGCGTTCTGATGCACGGCGCCGCAGAATAACGAAGATGGTGCCGAGAAGCAAACGCGCCCGCTTGCGCAGGTCATCTCCGACGGCGCGCTCGCCGTCATCGCGGGCTCGGACACGACTGCGAATGTCCTCACAAACCTCTTCTTCTTCCTACTCAGCGACCGTAACGAGTACAAGCGTCTCCAGGCCGAGGTTGACAAGTTCTACCCGCCAGGCGAGAATGCGCTAGAGACGAAGTATCACCAGGACATGCCGATCCTGAACGCTGCCATGTAGGTCGCCTGTCACGGCATGTCAAATCGGCTCGCATCTTATCTGATGCTGTCAAATAGCAATGAAGCTCTGCGCCTTGTCCCTGTTGTGCCTAGTGGCAGTCAGCGCGCCGCGCCGCCGGGAGGGAAGGTTGTCGGATCCTAGTACGTTGCCACTTCCATTATTCCGTACTGATGCTGACCACATCGCCTCTCTTCTCGCGCGCAGCTATCTCCCTGAAGGCACGAACGCGTCCGTCCACTTCTACTCGGTTCACCGTGACTCCCGCAACTTCGCGCCCCACACGACGTCGTTTTGGCCGGACCGCTTCCTCATTGCGTCGGGCGAGATGAAGGCGTCCGACGCGGGCATTGACGACCGCGCGTTCGTGCACAACGCCGGCGCATTCGTTCCCTTCTCCTTTGGCCCTGCGAACTGTGTCGGCAAAAACCTCGCGTTGCAGGAGATGCGCATGACTATCTGCCTCCTCATGCAGCGCCTCGAGCTGCGCTTCGCCCCCGGGTTCAATCCCGACTCATACGAGCGGAACCTCCTCGACTTCTTCGTTATCAAGAAACCAGAACTCCTCGTCAATGTCTTAATCCGCGACCAGTCCGCGTAAACTCGGGGCACTAAGCCTGGATGATTCCCCCACCTTTCCTTAACCATCCCTTAACCATCTCGGCCGGGAACGTTAGTTCATCTTCATTGGCGTTGCGCCGGACGCGAGGCCCTTGTTAGCCATTCTAATGCACGTGTATCAATACCTTACGTTCTATAGTAGCATAGTGGTCTTATTAGACAGAGCACGTTATTCAGGATGACTCTTTGGAACATCTCGAGATTATCAATTTCAGCGAGAATCTGTTCAGGGTTGTTGCCTTTGAAGACAGTAACCGAGGATCGTGGCTAATCGGTACAGGATCCTCGGAAATCCGATTCCGTTCAGACGGGCAGTTTTGACACCATGTATTAGGACCTGGATATTCCCGGATGGGAGGAGCAATCCCAAAAACCGTCATACTTTACTTGATATTTTGTGCCCGGACTGTTACCAATGAACAACACGACAAGAATAGCACACATCAATTCATCTGCTACTGCTAAATCACATACAGAGCTCTGCAGATGTATGCTAGAGGCTGCACTTTGTGATGTCGTGAATATGATCGCTAGATCCATTTCTGGCGATATGCCCGCCAGTGTCAGCTAGCATAGTACACGTAACCGGACAGTATGTACAATGCCTCGGAACAATATCGGCTCTGATAATTGACATTTAGGTCCCATAATCATTGCAAGGCTTTCGACATAACAGTGGGACGGCTTACATGCACGCTCATATCCCGCTAGGATTTTATGTCGTCGTCTTTTCAGTTGGATACGCCGAACATGGAAGATGAGGTCACGAAAGCTGTCATTTCTGGCCAATGCCAGCTGCAGGGTTTGATCTCCGGAATGACACTAGGAGCCAGGCTGTCCGATACGAAGAGAATCTCGGGGTATTCAAACAAGGGACAACACTACCCTGGAAATCCGCCATGAGAGGTGAGCATTATTAGAAGCCCAAGAGACCAAGGAGACCTGCGCGCCGCGGAGCCAGTCCCAGCTCCATATGCCCGCCAGCCACGATTTTCGCATTCGATCCCGTCTCTGCCAATTTCGAGTTCCACCAAGCTACCTTCCTCACGGTTTCCACATCGCCATTCGGCAACTCGGGGAGGTTCTTGTACTTCTCGTCGTTGTTCGCGCTCGGTACGGACCATGCCTTCATTACAAGGCTTGTCTTGGGCGTGCGGAGATATTTGACCCTTTAGGGACGTCCGAACGTGGTCAACGGAGGTACATAGGAAGTATTAAGGCACTCACGGGTCTCGGTACATCTCTTCAGGATCGTTCCCGCTACAGACATACACCTGTGTTGTGAGCTCGTGATGCTGACCGGAGCGATCACGGATTCTCATGTGAATGTGACCAGGGCGTTCGCTGCCTTTAGGGCCATATTCACCGGGAACTGCAGTGAGGGCCTCCACGTAGCCGTTGAAATCAGTCGTAAGCTTGCCACGGAGGGTGTATGACCTGAAATAGTAGCTTCCATTGGTGTCCGCCTGCCAACAATCTACCTCCGCATGCGGAATCGGGTTGCCCTTGACGTCCTTGATCGTCAGACAGAGAAGGAACGGGACGCCACCTGAAGTTGGGCGAGTGAGCAGCGTTACTCTGGATATGAGCTTAAGAGACACACAAATCACAACTCACCTCTGAGAATGTCGCGACTCGCTAGGACCGCCTTCCCCTCCGCAATATTACGGCTTGGAGCTCCTAGGACGTAGTATGGGCCTGCCATCACAAAGGCCGACAAGCGTCATCAGCAGTGCTCGGGATGCCCGCGGTCAATACATATACACTAACCTTCGACATCGTGCCACTCTGGGTTTCTCTTGTTGAACAGCCGATAGAGTAGAGGGTTGTCCGGGATAAGTAATTGAAACGCATTGCGAATGATAGCAAGGATCCGAGTGAGAAGGCTCACGCCTACGTATGAAGCGAAGGCGAAGTTGTCGAACGTTGGGACGGGAGACATAATCGATAGCTGGGTAAAGAGGAGAGATCAGGGGCGTGGGTTTCTTATAGGGTCCGCAGTGAGTCTGCGATCGCCCTCGCAGCCTGTACCTTGTCGGCACTGTGCTAGCCTTGACATGAATATGATGACGTACGCCAGCAGTGCTCTAGGTATTTCTGTATACACATCTTGTTTGTGAGAATTTAGCGATGTCTCGCACCTGCACCATGTGTCAAGCCGGCGTCCTAAATTTTCCAGTTCTGGAAGCCAACACCAGCCATATGATCTCGGCGCCAGACCGAAATTGCGCGGTGGGAACTCGGATGATGTCAGCGTGGGCAGAAGGAAGCAGTGAATATACTATCAGGCAAAGTCATCAGACGAGGAACTCCGAAGGCTGTCGCAGCTTATCCATTCCCGACCAACGAATGCGCGAGGCGCTGTGATACCAGTGTACTAACAGTGGCTTCCGTTATGAACCGCATGAGACCTCGTCGAACTGTGCATGACCTCCTCGATTGGGTCGGAGTACAAAGTGCAAGGCAGTGATGCGTATCATGTACAGAAGAACACAAACAGCTGCTTTGCAAGACTTCTGGAGCCGCCGAAATGACAAAGAGGTCTCGGAGTTTGCGGTGGCTGCAATGCAGATAAGATCAGACAGTGTCTGATCTTATCTCACGTAGATCTTCCTCTCCGGTGTGCTTATAGGCAACAGCACCCCATCGGCCATCTTACTGGAAGAGTGTCTCAGTCCCTGCAGCTGAGGGATCCAGTCACCTCCACTTCTCGTTGCTCCAGTGGTCTCTATGCGAATAGAGAAGTCAAATGCGGAATAGTTGCAGTGCTGACGGGCCACAGCTGTTCTCATCCGTCCTGCCGTCGGATTTGAATGTCAGTGGGATGGGAGCATATCACTTTTTCAGCGGATGGGACAGCGGTGGATTTAAAGTCTGTCTTTTCCTTGGCCTAAACAGCATTTGTATAATTCGTCTTACGAGCATGAGTTGATTACGCTGGCCTATACTAGAACTTCTGAATGACCCACTTCGAGGTCCGCCAGTGAACCCTGGACAAAAGCATACATGTTCTCATCGTTTTCACTGCTCCCGAGCGAGCTGTTATGCAATCCCTTTATCAAACCATGCGATGATCTTCGAATTATCTTGGCACCCCTCGGAGCGGAATCTACTTGGTATTAGCTGGTCGGCACAGTACGTGGATATACATTTAATCTCGGTGAGGGTCGAGGCAGTCGACGAAGAATGCCCTGCTCGTTGTCGGTAGTCGCGTCGAGTTTTTTCGTCTGTTGAAATATGGGGACGCCGGTCTCTGCTGGCTTTCATCAGATTTTCTTCACTTCCGTCCACTTTCAATGGTTATATGCATTCTAGCGAAGTGAGAGATGAACAGGGAACAGCTGATGTACAATTGCGGTTAAAGTCATTGCTTCAGATACCTCTTGAACACTTGTTTCTAGACTCAAGGACTTTTTGAGTGCTATTGTGTGACAAGCTGATATTCTACAGGAGGTTGTAACCTATCTCTGGTTCGGTTGTAGTATCAAGACAACGTGAACAGATCTGGGCAGCCAGAAACAGAAGGTAGGAATAAGCGCGCAAGCCGACCTCAGCTACGACTTGCACCTAACAACCAACGAGCGTCTTCCTTAGCTCTACGAACGCTGTTGAAAATAGACTGCGTGCCGTGATTCGAAACTCTACTCAATCGTAACCGCTAGCAGTACCATCTGGGGACAGACACCTCGGATATTACTTTAGTCACAAATCCACGTCTGCGTCAAGCATGCCGACCGTGTCTAGTGAACCAGACTTCGCGGGGGGAATCAACTCGTATGTACATGCAACCAAACATATCAAATTGAAAAGTTCAAGAATAATGCTTTGCTCACTTAAGCCACGGGAAAACTTAACACAGATACCCTAACCGTGCTTCAGCACACTCTTCCTCGTGCAGAGGGTCACAACGAATCGGAAGTAGAGCAGAACATGAGTGCTGAGCTTTTTTAGATAGTGGTCGAGGTATTGACAAAAATTCAAGATGCTTGCGATGCTGGCAACGACGAGAATCACTCACCTAGACCTTCTGATCATCTATAACGGCTTCGGATCACAAGACCGCTATGGAGGCAGCGGGTCGTAGGCAGTGCGCTGACGCTCTGCTCATCTTCTGTGCTGTACGAACGCATACGCACGATTGAGGCTACTATGATGTTCGAACCATTAAAGGTACCAGGCAGCCCTGAGAAATCGGCGGGAAGCAGGGTGAAAAGATCCTTGAGGAAGAGCAGATGTTGGGCAGACGGAGTATTTGGTAGGGCTCTTCTAGAGCACCACTCTGCATCGGCGCTGCGCTGAGCAACTCCTTAGCACGTCGAGCGGCCTTGTGTGGTCCATTATATATGATATCATAAAACCTCTTGTATGATGTCCTCGTCTGGCTCACTCACTTTTGCGCTCTCCAGCTCTGCCGTCTTGTCATTGTACGGAATGTAGCAGTTTCAACTTATCTTCTCCCTGTCACCCGTTTATCGAGCACGATATGCGATTAATCGAGCTGAAGGATTCACAGAAGAACGCCACGTAACATAACACTTGCAAGCATGTTGCAATGTCAAGAGATGTTGTGCATGTCAACGAATACCATCTTATAGTAGAGAAATAGAACTTTCTAGTTCTACCAAAACTCGGATTCAGAGCATCGCCCGAACCTTCGCCGGCTCCGAGAAGACAGGCAGAACCGCAGGATAGCATCCAAGGCTCGCTTTAAACTCATCCTCGACATCTTCAGAAACCAACGCGACATTGTCAACGGCAGGTGCCACGTCTTTCATCTGCTGTGAAACGAGTTGAATCGACACTTTCTTCCGGCTTATGCCCGCTGACGACGGAGCAACAAGCCTGTCGTATGTCTGGAGCACCTCTTCCCGCGTGAGTGCCGTTATAGCTGCGGCATCCGCCTCGCCTATCAAGAGTTATGAGTGATGCACGGAGTGTGGCCAGTACGGAGACTCACGCCTAGCGAAGTCATAATGTCCCGCACGCATGGCACCCCAGAAGCGTGCAGTCTCCTCGCGGAGGTTCTTCGGCTTCTCCAGAAGCTTCACGACCAACCCCTGCTTCTTGCTCTCGAAAGTTGCCTCGTCCATTGCGGCGAGTTCCTCGCGGAAGCTCTTCAGGAATGCTTCCACGCGATCCTCGACAACCCATGGTGCTCGTGTACTCTGCACCTTGACGCCCAGGCCGATCGCACTCCCTACTAGCCACGTCGATGAGGAGACAACGTATCTGCACGGACCAATCTGAGTGAATCTGGACAGTTCGGAGAATGGGTTAGACGAACCCAAGTTGTTCTTGCGTACGCAATTGCGTGAAGCAAGGTTCGCGGACCATGTGCGCAATCAGATCGAGAGCACGACGAAGCGACGTGTCGCCGGCGAAACCGAACTGGCACCAGTATGAGAGGCTGCTGTTAGCTTCTCCGACGTGTGCATGCGTCTTGCGAAGGACGATATTTTGTTCTGCGAATGACATGCACGTGAGTATATCAGGGGTATTCACTAGGGTGCGAACACTCACTCTCCGGAACGAGAAGACCACGCTCGTGGGTTTGCTCACTGGCGCTGATGGCACGTGCGCTCAAAATGTCGTCAATGGACTCTGCAATTTGAATAGCGTGCTATGAAAGATGAGATCAAGTTCATTAGCAAATTCAGCGATAAGCGTACCGCCTCCGCGATGCTCCCCAGCACAAGAGATTGTACGAATACTCGTGATAATAATTCTTCCTTGTGCTTCTGAACATCAGATGCGGTGATGTCTATCAAATGAGGTACAGATCGACTGAAAGATATAGCCTGGGGAAAGACATACAAGATAGCTCAGCAGCTTTCTCTCGCGGAGTCCACACCGTCGGCGTCAGGAAATATGACGCAAACGTCTCTGATAGGTTCGACGGTTGACCGAGATAGAAGTTATCATAACCGAGCTTGACCTACAAACGAATGTATTGCATACGTCAGTTAAAGCCTCGAAACCTAACACCGACCTGGCATACCTGCTCCGCGATGACTTTAAGCCTCTCTCGATCAATGTTGATATTCTTCAGCATCTCAAGCACCGTGCGCAGGAGTACGGGTAGTTTGTCCGCATAGCCCCCTACCGAGACGGACAGACCACTGCGAAGACTACTGATGGAATAAGTGAGACCCGCGAGTTCAGCGTCATACGCTATTTCAGACAGCGCGTCTTCGACGAGGTCTGCAAGCAAGCTGAGCGATGATTGTCAGCGCCCAGAATACATAAGATTGGCCCCGGACTAACCGGGTCAAGACGGCTTGCCGTGGGCTTCCATGTGCAGATGGACTGTGCGGAGCGTCAATGACAGCATTCAAATAGACATGAGGGCGCACAAACCTGCGAATCTCCAGCCGCACTTCCGCTTTCGGTACCCAGAATTGGTCGTCGGCCTTGTACCACAAGGCAGATACAACCGTACGGCGGATGCATGTCGGCGCATAGGCGGGCTATTAACGTTTCGGCCATCAGACCAAGGCTAATGATCGGACGAAGGGAGCATACCGAAGCAATGTTCTTCTTCTCCACAGATAGGTTCTCCGGGGTGAAAGGATTGGGTCTTGGTAGGTGCAACTCCTGCTTGTCGTTCGGGGCTCGCAGCTGTTAAAAGCACGTTAATATCACCCAGGACACGACTTTCGGGTGTGGTTCACCCTCTCCAAGAACTCATCCTCCAGCCGTTTCACGCAATACTCCACCCCGTACCACCTCTCTTTCTCCCACTTCGCCTCACCCACGATATCCTCCGGATGTTCCCTCGCTTCCAGTGTGACGCGGCCCAGCTCCGGTCGCAATAGATCGAGCGTCGCCCGGACAAGATCTTCGTCCCACTTGCGCACGACGGCCTCGCTGAGCAGGTGTTCCGGCGGGCGCGGCTCGGAGAGGCTGTACGAAAGGGCATTCGCGTATGAGTGCGGCTGAGCCTTCTCGCGGAAGCGGAATGCGAGGGTCGAGAGGGCGTGGAGCTCATCAAAGTGGTATGGCTCGAGAGCGGAGGAACGGAGGAGGGAGATATAATTGAAGACGGCGGTCAGAACCTCGCGATAGTTGGCTGCGCTGCGTGATCAGGGCGGATCGTGGTGCCGTGCAGGAGATAGGCATACCGTAGCCCTCCTTTGTGAGCGTCCCGTCCACCTTGAACGTTGTCACGCTCCGGTTTCGCGAACTTACACTCGCACTGAGGCTCACCAGCCACCCCTTCTTCTTGAGGTAGGTGCAGACGCTTCCAGGTCCTTCATGGCCCAAGAAGTGAGCGAGAACCCGTGCAGGCTGCGTCTCGTAAAGTGGCGCCTGGTCAGGAATCAGAAAGGTCAGGTTGAAGTCGTAGTAGTCTTTGACGGTCTTGATGTAGATGATGGTCTTGAGAGGTCAGCGAGGAATTAGTAATTCAGGTAGGGGTGCACGGGATGAGCTACGCACACCCATCTCGGATGGTCCCCAGAATGGCTCCTTGATGATGGGTCGCGGGTCCAGGCCGCGATTTACAATCGGTGAGAACAGTGGAGCCACCACGTCCGTCAGTTCGTCCAAAGACTCTGAAAATATGTAAATGTTGGACAAGCCGGAATTGGTAACAGACGAACCTCTACCAAGCACCGCTAGAGTCATGCGTCCCGCACAATACTGCTCCCTCCACCACTCAACCAGTCTCCTCCTTGTCTCCCGTCCGACCGCTCCGCCATCTCCCTCCTCTCCCTCCTCGTCTGTCAGCTTTCCTTCCTCTTGCAACTTCCGCGCCGCCTCCGTAATGCTCTCAAAGTTCCCAGTGCCGAACTGGGAATACGGATGGCCTGGCGCAGTCAACGTCTTGTGCACCTGGAGAACGCGGCGTCTGTCGTTCTGCGCATTTCGCTTGCACTCAGAGTCGACGGCGTATATTTCGCGCGAGGTGAGTGTGGTCTTGAAGTGCGGGGCCTGGAAGAAGCCGGCTAGGCGTCCCAAGCCACCTGTGAGATGGGACGGACCAATCGAGAACCAGTAATATGCGAGGGAAGGTCCTGTTACAGCATTTTTTGTTCCACCGTTCGAGAAGACGAACTGAAGACGGGTTCCAGTCAGCCATTCGGATACATTCAGACTTACAAACTTACAGACATGAAGTCGTTTTCCTCCGGGAACTGCTCTGATCCCTATGCCATCATTTGAGTTCACGTTGCATTGTGTCCATACGCAGAGCAGCTACCTTTGTTATCATATGCTCACAGAAATGAGCTAGGCCCTGCATATCACGCTGCAATGCGCAAAGGTCAACCATACGATGTATACCCCTCCGCCGGAGGACTCACCGGGTCCTGCATGGAACCCACAGCAACAGTCAGGCAAGCAGCGGCCTTATCCGCAGACGCATCGTGTATCAGAACGGCACGCAGGCCATTCTGCAACTCGATGACCCGATAATCTCTGTCGTCGAGGTCAGGCCTCTCTATGTCGCCGCTGAACACGGAATATCCAGGTAAGTGGCTAGTGCCTTCTACACTTCGCCAAGACATGGTGAGGGGAGGAGTGCTGGAAAGATGGTCCCATCGCGATTGGTCATGAGTTTGGACATTTAGTTGCGCGCTGTCTTTCAGCTGACCGTGAGCCGACCGAACGAACGAAGGGTCGCAGTCGTCTTTGCTTGTTAAATGAAGTGGAGGTTCTCCTTGCAGGACCCTCTGGTATCGGTCGATATCTTGCAGTATTCAAGACGATATTGTATTTGAAAAGAGCAGGACTCATGCGAATGCATTCAAAGAACTGTCGCTCCTCAGTGGGAGGAGTGAAAGGGTCGCAAGCGCCCGCTGCCTTCAACCTTGAAGCTTGAAGCTTGAAGCTTGATGGACCTCTAGTGGTATCGACGCCAAAATGACTTGCACTCCTTTCCGCACTCTCAGTATGTTCTAGAGGAACTTGATTCAAAACGATATGAGTGATACAAACAGTTCGAGCGGACTCAGTTACACCAGTGTCGCCTTCTCCTTCCCCATGTACGCCACTTTCACCGCCCTCCCTCGCAGACCTCTTGCAAAGATCACTTGTGTATCTCCCGGCATCACGTCTAGTGCATTGTCACTCCATCTCACGTCGTTCCCATCCTGCTCATCTATACTGAACCAGAGACCCTTCACAGGCTTGTCAGAGTCGACATTGACCCGCTCGCCATCGATTCGCACATCCAGCTTCGGTTCGGGGAAGTCGACATGCCGATAGGGGTGTGGCCAGTCTGCATAGCGTGCAAGGACTTCGCCTGATTCAAGATCGAGAAGCCGTGCGCCGACGACTACAGAGTATGACGTTGTCATTGCAGGGTCGTCAACGGGCCGCTGCGGCGGGCACGGGCAAGGCATCGAGAGAAGTTCCGTGCTTTGGTTGGGATGCAGCACGGCCTCCTGGCTGAACTGAAATGACCACGGGGAGATTAGATCGGTGCAGTTGAGCTCCAGCTTGATCTTGTGAGCTTGCAATGTGCTATTCGTGCCCCATACCTCTATCTTGGCACCCACTGATTGGAAGGCTCCAAACTCATAGAACTGTGGGAGAGGTTAGCAAAACAGGTGCCCTTATTTCAAGCGAGGGAAGCTACGCGCCTGCTTGGGCCTGTCATTGTCTCGGTTCTGCGTCACCTAGCATGCGAGACTCATCAGCCCTCGAGCACTTCTGTATCAAAATCAAAGGCGTACCTGTCGGAAGATCCCAACTGTCAAGGGGGCTAGTTGACGAGCAATTGTGAAATATGCTGGTTTCGGCCGGAGCTGGACGATCTGTCAGGGAGAATGAAGAATTTCCTACGGTATGCGCGTACGAAGTAGTCGATGATAGCCCATGAAGTCACAGGCCAGCAGTCGTTCAGTTGCCAGATCAGCGCGCCAGAGTTCTACATTATTCCAGTTGAATTCTCGGACATCTCACATAGGTAAACAAGGGACGCACGAATTCCTTCCCTTTACCCCTCCATTCTCTCCTCCATGACCGATATGCCAAGCTGACAGCCTCCGATTGCATGATCTGCGTGTTGTAGATATGGCTTCATCCACGAATAGAAACATCATAGCATCAACTACAGTGTGAATACTGGAATGAACTCACGTCTCAAGGTCTCCCGTCAAGCGGAAGTTTTCATTCATCACAATCGCAAAGCGCCGCTCGTGGTTCCCCGCGCGATTGTGCTGCGCCATCGTCTTCGACTGGGCCCACCTGTCTTTCTGATTTCCGGCTAGCCAGTAGTCCACCGTACGGATGTCGGGCATCGCAGGTATGCCGAATTCACTATATGCCGTAAAGCACGATTCATAAGCAAACTTCGCAGCGAGCTGTAGTTAAGTATCTCTTACCTTACGAAGCGACCACCAAGGAACGGATATTCCTGCCACGGCCTCTCCTTCCCTGCCCACACGTCCCACTGGTGTATGTCGCCAACGGTAGGATCGGCCGTGTCCCAACCTTTGCCGCCGTACGGCGAGCCGCGGTGATAGGGAATCTGGGAGTCGGTCAGCCTTTCGACCACCTCAGGCAGGACGGACTCGTAGAGGAGGCGAGCAGGAAGGTCTGTAACGTCTATATACCCGATATCAGCCTTTGTACATCCGCTTTGAGAAGATCCTTACCTCCCCATTGCAATACTTGCTGATAATCTGCATGCCCCAAAAATCGGAGTCAGCTCAATATTACTTATGAGGATGGTGATATACCCTCATTATTTCCGCAGAATAACGCTATGGCTGGGTGGTGCCTCAATCGACGAACGTTATCTTCGGCCTCGACCTTGACGTTGGCGACAAACTCGTCGTGCGCCGGGTATACTCCGCATGCGAACTGGAAGTCCTGCCATACCAGAATGCCCAGTTCTATCGCAGAAGTCAGGTGAGTCACTGCTCATCTCATGCGAGTCGAAGATGAACTTGCCATCACATTTGTCATAGAAGACATCGGGCTCGAAGACTCCCCCGCCCCACAGCCTGACCATATTCTGGTTTCCGTCCCTGAGGAGTGTCAGCCATGCACGGTATCTCTCCGGGGTGACCTGCGTCAGGAAATTGTCTGCGGGGACCCAGTTCGAACCTGAGCAGGATTTAGAGATCCAATCGGTATGTATAGGGTAGTCATACCGCCCATGAACATTCTGACGCCATTGACTTCGAAGAGGAACGTTGTCCCATGACCGTAGCGATCCGGCTCTTGGAGCGGCTCTTGCACGAGCGCAACACGACGGAATCCTATGCGCTTTGACTGCTTGTCGAGCACGGCGTCGTCCTGCTCATGTGGTTGAGCTGTATGGAACTAGGCCGTCAAACGTCGTGCTCACCTCGCCAAGCAGTGTCACGTCGAGGGCATACATGTGCTGCTCTCCATATCGAACTGGCCACCATAGGTCTATCAGACCACTCAAATCCCACTTCACCAGGCTTTTGATCTCTGCTTTGGCTTGAAGCAGTTCACCTACCCGGCCATCCAGCTCAAAGATCTCATCCTTGATCATAGCTCCGCCACCATGGGAGCTCAATGCGATGTGGACGCGCTTTGCAGCAGTAACAGAGCCTCCAACGGTGATGTCGACATATAGTGAAGGAGCGAGGCGTGGCGCGGGTGAGACAAAGGCGCGAGCGTGCACGTCGTCTAGCCGCACCGAGTAGCAGATGAGATGTATGGGCCGGTAAGGACCGCATGTCATGAGCTCAGGACCCTAATACGAGAAGATCAGCTTCCGCGGGTGTATCTAGTCCCCATGAGACGAGACCTACCCAGTCCCATCTATGATATAGCCAGATCAGTACCTCGAATAACCTAAGTCAAGCGTGCACATACCGCCAGTCATATTGCGCCTTGCGGACATATACGCGGCTTGGATCACCTAAATTTGTAGAGCCGGCTCTAACGCGTCCGTATTGTTCCTCAAGTTCCTTTGCGATGAGTTTTGCTGGCTTGAAGTGCAGAAGAAGTATGTTATCGGAGGGGTGGAGGGCCGAGTGCCCGACGGGTATCTGATCGAAGAATGAGTGTCCTGGCTACTCGAGAGTGAATGTAAATGAAGGGAACTAGAACCCACTCTGTACGTGCGGAACATGTTATCTGTCTCGAGAATCAGATTGCCATTCTATTTTGGAGAATAGTCAGCATTCATCCTGGGAAGTTGACTGAATGAGCGAAGATTGTCACTTACGAGGTAGACATCACAGAAAGTATCAAGGCCTTCGAATAGCAGCTCGATATGCGCATATTGTGCGTCTGGATCATACACGAAGGTAGTATGATACAGCCATTCGCGTTCTCCTACCCCTGGTGTTCAATCGATCGCAAATAGAGGTAAGTTGAGCTCGCAGAAAGATAACGGACATGATCGCACATTGAACCTTGTGTTCGTTGAACCCAAGGTGTGGATCGGGAATCAGACCAGTCCTCAGTAGTTCGACATGAACTTCGGAGGGGAACGTCTGTGCCACTCTCCAACCTGTAGAGGGAGCGTCGTCCAGCGTGGAGGGCACCTCGTGCACTACACTTAGAATCGATGGATCGCGCTCCTTCCAGTACCAGCCTGTCAAGAGAGCTACAGATCTGAGAGACATGGCGGGTCAAATGAGAATGCACAAATCTCAGTATCAGCCGGCTTTATATTGTCACTCACCGTCAGGTGTCTTGTTCTGTGGCTTCCGGCCCGCAGCTGCCTTTTAGCCCATACTATGATATTAGCTAATGTCGCAAAATTTCGGGCTATGACAGCTTCGCAACTTCGCGATATGAACAAGCTAAACTGGAAAGGAAACGATATAGCCACACAGGCCAAATGTCTTCGGAGAACCGTTCTGGTCACTGTTCGTTTTATCATTGTAACTCACGGACAATTGTCGGAGATGCCTTTCAATTGGTGCTGGTCGCGAATCGTCAAACTCCGATTTGAGCAGTACCCAGAACTGCTGTCAAAACCACACCTGCTCAGAAGAGAGACGATCAATCAAAAATCATAAGTAAGATGCTGGACCGGGACTTCCGATAGAGACGCTGTAACTCTGAAAGTCTCTGAGACGCGGTCCTTTATGCTACTCTGACCACTCTCAATGATCTGCTCACAGTCAAATGTACAGTGATGTCAAGAGAATGAAGCCTGACGTGCAGTCTGCCCGAGTCCGTCACACAATAAGTCTACATGTACGACATATACCCTCTGCAATACCTCGCACGCGAAGTGGACTAGTCATTTGTCTGCGCGGCTATACCTTCGGATACGGCGGCGCAAACTGTAGCTGAAACAGATGCATCAAGCTAATGAACTAAACGGCAATAATCGGGTTGCCACTTACGTGTGATGACAACTTGTTTTGTGTCTTCCGCTTTCAGGTCTCTGCCGCTTGCACTCGGAAGTGCGGTGTCGGATGAACCGCTCCTGCGTGGGACATGAGGTGGATCTGCACCAGTCTCGCCATCAGCGTCGGAGCAGTCTTCATCGAGCCAGCCCGATGCAGGATCTAGATGCTCAAAGACGTGGTCCACCTGCTCTCCCATGTTGTCGATGAAGGATGCGAATTGTATACTCGTCGTGTGAGACTCGCCCCGTCCTGTGTCTGTCATGTCGCAGCGAGTGCTGCGGGACAATTGGCGGAGATTCAGAAGGAAGTGCGAGACGATTGTGGATTGTAGGCTGATGTCACCGTCAATCCGGTACTGCTGCTCACTCAATGCATGACTGGACTTACGGAGTCATGAATGCACCCGCGTAGGTGAAGGTCTAGCCGTGGCCGTTCAAGATCAGTGCGGGGCGGAAATTCGTGATATCCTGTCCTTACATTGCTTGTGAATCCTGCAATATCGAGAATATTCAGGCCGAGCAAAAACCTGTCACCATGATTGTGCATTCGCGCTCAGATAAGTGGTCCACCACTTACAGAAAGTATACAGTACCTAACGATGGTGAAGTTCAGACATCGTTGATATGGAATTAAGTCAGCGTTACGCACCATCTCGGAGTAACATGGTTGACAGAGACGTTTGTGAACTGTGCCTGTCTTCCGTCCGTACGGTGTAATGTGTTCGATGCCACGTAGCGCCTAGTATCAAACAATCCGCCAGAATGACGCAGATGCGTGTGCCAATCACCACTAAAGCAGATGTTACAAAATTCGTGTATTAACCATGCTTGTGAGGAACGACGACGCACATCTATGCGTGGAGTCAATACGTTTCGGCCCGGGGGCTTTATGCAGACTCACATGTTGGTCGTCGCGTCCGGTGTCACGGTATCACCGATGCACCACGTCCCAATGAAGGGTATGTTGTCGGAAATGTATCGAGTTGCGGCGAACTCGCTGTACTGCAGGGTGATACATCATGTAGTATGAGTTATGTACCTTATGTGTGAATTATCGCAATGTTACCGCATTTGTTCCGACGGGAACCATGCTCAGTAAACACACAAGTACGGAAAGGCTCCGACTGCCCGCGCTGATGGCATACATTCGAATGGACGAGAATGCTGAAACGTTAAAATGGAGACATGAGCATTTTTGGCCGTCGAGATTTCGGGCTGCTCAAAAGCCCACCTGCCCACAAAGCGAATGAAACGAGCTGGAGAGTGTTTTGGAGGTCGGAGATACCGATGCAACTGTACATATTCTCCATCAGAGCCAATAAATCCTCAGATAGGAAAGCACGAAACCTCTACACAAAGGGCAATGAGACCGATTACGGGACTTGTACACTGCACTCACCGATAACCTCACAAGAAGCGGGGATTCTTCGTCCAAGTGTGCAAAGTTTGCGGGTAATATCTCGCATACCGCCCAGGCAAACGCTACCCAGCGATTGAGATAGAAGAGCAGAGTGACACTGCTGAGTTTTCTTCCCCACATCAACTCGATTTCGCGTAAGAACGTAGATATATGATCGTAAAATATGAGGCCTGTAGGTGGTATACGTTTGACATCTCGTGCCCGACAATCACACAGGAGATACACACAAGAAACTGCTATACTCAGACAGTTCGTGACCCAACTGTCAATGTCTCGATTACTGGAAAGAAGACACGACCAAAGTAGTTCAATACCTACGCATTTTGCGCAATGAGCACGATTTCTTCCGCAATTGCACTATTCATATCGCTTTGGCCGGCCATGGGAATTACGCTGGGTGCGGCAGAGTAGGACTGAATAGCCAGTATAAGTAGGTCAGGGGGTCTGGAGTGCGGATGGTACACGATGGATAGTTGAAAGTGGTCACCTAGTTGTATGCGGCGGTGAGCACGGTTATAGGTACAAAGGGTGTCTGAGCTCAGATCACATCTGTTCGCGTCACGGTACGTTGATGAGGTGAGTCGACAGTTGAGACAACGAAGACTGCCCACATGTTCCCTGCGTAAAGTCTAGACAGGGCGAATCCACATGTATGAAACAGATGGAACATATTGACAAGCAGCGGACGGGTACTCGTAAAGCAATGTCTGCACCGCAGAATAGGTCTGCAGTGCTCGTGAGCCGTAATGACGAATTGTTTGCTCGTCTCACCTCATTTCCCTTACAAACGCAGGAGCGTGGAGGCAAGCCTCATACACATTCGCCGTTCGTCATGCTTTCACCAGGAACTATCATCACACGACCCCCTGTCCTCCGGGCGACCACTGGTACAAATCAGCTGAGGTATCACACCGTGGTCCTCGTGTGGTCCAGTGGACGACAAACAAGACTGAAAAGTCATCAGACATAGCAGAAAGAGATACATGCATTGCTGAGCCAGGATACCAGACAGAGTTAAGCTCCCTACAGCTGTGCCCTCCGCGACTCCTCGACACGACCAACGAGAAATTCAAAGATCTCATGCCGAGTTACCAGGGGACAGACCACAGGCACCAGAGACGCAGGAAGCCAAGCTCGCTCTGTCCAGGGAATGAGGCAGCGCACAAAGTGGAAGAGCAACGCTTCGACGAGCCAATTGAACTGGGCCAAGAAGAAAACTCTTCCTCGCTGCGTGACGCCATTATAGCGTCGTCACGGGCGTAACGTCGATGTAACGCGTTACCGGAGCCAGGCAGGCGTCACGCCTGGAGCATGACCGGTCGACCTTGGTGGTACTCATTCGTGTCCTCGATGGCGCAAGTCGCTGGCGATCTTCGTTCTTTCGACGATGCGGATGAGGACCCTCTCGTGCTCGACCATGTATGAAGTCACCAGGCCTCCAGCAGGATAAGGAGGGCGCCGTGCTCAACACTCCAATCTTCTCAACCCCGCCCGCCAATCTCGCGTTCGCTCTCAAACACTCCGGAACGCGTCAAATCATCTCCAGACTCTGCTAGCATGGCGACGAACATCGAGCAAGCGATCTCCACCCTGCTGCGCGGCTCCCAGCCGCTCACCCTCTCGAACGTCCTGCGGGCGTACCTCCGCGTCGCAGGGCTCGCGCCCGTCGAGGACGGCGCCGAGCTCGTCATCCCGCACGACGCGCTTGTCGCCTTCGAGCACGCGCTCGACAAGGAGCCCGTGTTTGCCGTGCGCCACCGGCCGTTCACGCAGGAGATCGCGCAGCTCCGGCGGACGTACTGGGAGGAGCGCCTGGGCGCGGGCGCGGGGAGCGCGAGCAGGTGCACGTGTCCATCGTGTGGGAAGACGGTGAAGTGTGCGAAGGAGGCAGAGCAGGAAGGAATGGTGCAGGGCGAGGAGGGTGAGAAGAGGCGCGGCGGAGCACGTCGTCGTGAGTGCTTATTCCCTGACTCGCTTTAGGGCCCCATTTATGACGGTGTATGCAGGCGTGAAGAAGAAGCGGGTGCCAAAACGACGCGACGCTTCCTCGGATCGCTCTGTATCTTACGACCCGTACGGTCCCTCAACGAGCGCGTGTCTTCTCGAACTACTCCTGTAACTTCCGGAGAGCTAATGTGTCTCCGTCATCTCCTTCCTTTTGGCTATGGTCGAGTTTGTATTTCTACCATTTCCCTACCGTATGAATCTCTCTTTCTGCAGTTCTTCCTCATGTACTTGTACAGCCCAGATCACGTGATCTTGATCATGTTCGAACATCGAACATCGAACACCAGAGGCCTGTCCAGTCTGATGCATCCTCCCATTCTGGCGCTTATTGAACGCCCTAGATGCGACACCCAGGTATTTTGTCTCCCTGCACGCCTTGCACTTGCTTGATACTGCATGTCCGCGGGACCTAGATAAAGATGAAGCCGAGCGCCGTCGCTGGGGGTGCCGAAGCACATGTAGCAAATGTGGGGACAGTATGCGCCGTGACGCCCTGCGGTGAACACACCGCTTCCGAAAGTATGCAATATCACACATATATGCCTTGCGTTTCTGCAGAATAAAATACTGGACGCGTGACCGCTTTCTGACATGTTTCGCACAGGTTAACGTCGTGAGTGCTCTCGCCAATGCCTCGGTATGTTCGCACCGGCGGTGGCGAAGCGGCTGGATGAGGTGGCACAGGGCACGGATGTGAGCGAGAGGACGTGTTCGAGATGCCACACGAGTCGTCGTTCTGCCTGCGGTACCGCGAGGACGCTTTCCGCGTGTTTGAGTGCCAAGGCGACAAGAAGTGCTATATGACCGGGCTTGTGCCCACTCTCGCGGAGTGAGGTGTACCCGCGGTCGAGCCAGAGTTGAGAAGACTTCTAAAGGTGCTACACTGCACACTCCATGAAATTATCAAGTGCTGCTCATATTCTGGCCCAAGAAGTCGGGAATGGGGTGTTCATACGCATTTGTCTGTGTGAACAGTTTTTCTCGCACACACCACAGTGATGTAAGGTCGAAAGTGAACTGCATTATGCATAAAAAGGATACTCGTTCTCAAACGCTCTTGCTCTCCGGCATCTAGCACGTATACCAGCATCTTATAATTGTAATCGAGATATCTGGTGCTCCTCATGAGCTCACGGACAAGAAGAAACGCTGAAGTCGCATCTAGGTCAAAGACGCAGCCTGAAATAGCAGATTTACAAACTTACCTAGTGGTTCGATAAGGATTAATTCTTATACCTCGTGATCCAAGTGAGCGACAATGGCACTCTGAGCAGTCACGGCGGCAAGGACGCCACTGTTAGTCGGAGTGGCGTCATGGTCAGCATCGTGCTGTTCCAGAGAGGAGAGTGGGATGTTCTCTATCTCTCCATGGAGCTCGGAAATCTCCCAGGCCGTGTCTCTGTCCCCCGTCTCCATACCATGGTCCAAGTCCTCACCCATATTATCGACAAATGAAGCAAATCTGAGGCTCGACGGCCGCGGGTGGGTCCGTCCGTTATTCTGTGAGAATGATCCAGACAAAGAGTGACTGTTGACACTGTCATCTTGCGTTGTGCTTGCGAGTTGCTTTAGATTGAGCAGGAAACGTGAGATAATGATGGAGAGAAATCTGCTTGAGAAATGAGCATCCAGAGCTTCAACCGTACAAGTTATGTAAATGCAATTACTGACGCTATGAGAAAAGCGCTAGCGTGGTTGAAGACCTATTCATAGCTTATCATTTATGAAGATATGTCCGAGAAGTGAGACACACATTTGTCGCCTTCCCAACCATATCTAAAACGGTCAAGCACAGGATTAACCTGTTAAAAGATCTCATATGACTAGATGGTTTTACTGGTGTGACGACATTACACACGCAAAATACATAGTACCTATATCAGTTATAATTAACTTGAGCCAATGAGTTTACGAAGCCTTTACGCACCATCACGAAGTAGCATAGTCGCCAAGGGGCTCTTGATATTGTGTCTGTTGGCTTCTCTTCTGATAGCATACGTCCTGTGCCAGGTCACCAGTAAGACAATGAAGTCAGATGCAACGCCGCAGATGCGTGTGGTAATTGTAGCTGAACCGCGCATTAATATATTGACTATGTTTCCGACCAGAGAGAAACGTACACCTAATAAACTAATTTATAGTATCAGTGGCTCGAATAAAGATTCACTCACGTGGTAAAGGCGGTTTGGTCCAAGCTACTAAATTCGAGACACCATGCGCCGATAGCAGGTAGAACCTCAATTCCCGACACTTCCGTCACAAAGCGATAGTACTGCAGTGGCATGATTACTCATAATGAGTCCGAGGTGGACATAAGAAGATTGTAGACGCGCACCACTTCGAGTACTGCAGGCGCAATACTGAGTAGACAAACAATCAAAGCAAGCTTCCAGCTGCCGCCACTGATGGCATATATTCGAACTGCTGAAAATACTATAGTAATAACATGCCAATCAACGTTCCGCCATTCATATCGAATAAATGTTGGAGTACTTGCCTGCCCAGAGTCCATATATGACAATAGTGAGAGCATTGGCGAGTCTGTTAAGACTGATGCAACTGTAAATTGGTAAGCGTTTTAAGAACCACTCATCATCCATGGTGGCGATAGGAGCAAACCTCTGGGCAGACTTTAATGAGGTCTGATTTGAAAAGGAACATAAATTTCTCACAGATAGTTTCTGAAGAAGCGGAACCTCAGAATCCAGAGGGCCTAAATTTTCGTCCATTAAAATGACAATTGCCACCATCAGAGCCATGCATCGATTCAAATAGAACAGCAGTGTGACACTGCTCCACTTTCGTCCCCATATCAGTCTGACTTCGGATGGGAATGTGGCCACATAATCATAGATCAGGAGGCCTGTGTAGTGCAGTGGTCAGATAAAGCAAGTACCCCCGCATGTTGTAGCACGCACATGCAGCAGCAACTTCGCAACAATTCGTGATCCATCTAGATAGGAGAGTGCATGAGACCTGCACAGGTATGTCTGCAAGGCCTTACTCACTGCGTCCAAGATATGCCTAGCGGAGCAGGGGACTCGGTTTTTCTGGGGGATTTGATATTATATAAGCGATATCTGTTTTAGGTACCATAGCCGCGCGTGAAATATATCCTGCCCCTCTGAATACCTTGATCTAGCAGCAGGCTTCTGCGAGGCCTAGCATGACGTCATGCTAGCTCAACGCGGCCAGTGTAAGGGCCATTCATCTAGATCCTCCAGAAGACCGTCGACTAGGCCACGCTCTTGTCCCTATCGTGGTCTATGCACGCGCACGGATAGCCCTATTACCACGAGTTAGCTAAATGTACGCTTAAGTCCTCTGAGTATATACAGTACCCTCGTCCGTGTAGATGCTACTACAATATATATATATATACATCCACGCGTTCACTATAATAACTAAAGCTATGTAGTCAGCGAACGCTAAGGCAGTTAGCAGCGCATATTGCAATCTAGTTGGGGTGTGCCAATCTCTCTCGGCACGTGACATAATTTAGGACGCGTCGCAGCAGCCACAGCCGCGACGCGGGCCCCCAGCCTCGCGCTGCCCCGTTTTTCTTGCACATCCCTTGCTACTGAACTATTCGATTTTTTATTCTGTACCTATGTCTTCTCCTAACCAAGCCGCTCCATCCAATCTTCTGGGCGCACAGCAGATTGGGGGAGGTCCTAATGACCCTGCTCCTCAGGCTCGCCATCCTCCTGGCCTAGATATACAGCAGATAATCGCTATTCAGCACGATTATCAGAACTATTGCGAAGCACTTACCAATACCTGTCCAGATCAGCCACCCATGGAATTTGCCCAGTACGCCGCATTCCAGACTGTTGCCGCCCAGCTTCGGCCAGCTCCGACGGCTATTGAGCCGAATCTTGAGATGCACGCTGAAATAGTAGAGATGAGACGAGAATTAGAAGAGCTCAAGAGAAAGTCAAACTCAACGGACGCCATCTTGCTGGTCAAAGGTGGCATGCCATATCTCCGCAAGATAGAAGTCTTCAGTCGGCAGAGGGGGGGGGGCAGAAGCAATGGATAGAGTATTGAGTGGTTCAGGAGATGGCGGACGATGGGGTTCGTCCGGAAGGGCGTCCGTGTTGCCCGTCGCCGTGACCGCACTGTCGAGACGGAGATCAGTGAGCGTGAAGGGAGTGGGGGAGTGTGGTCGACTCGGGCGTAGTTCCAGAGACTGTGCAAGCGTATGAAAATGTGAATATGCAGGTATATTAGCGCATATACACAGTCCGACGAACGTCGTGGTCACTCACCGGACTCGTAGATTGCTTGTGACGTTCCGCGGTGTCGGCGGCATCGTTCTCACCGGAGGAGCATGCGGTTGGAGCTTCCTCACTCACAGGAGTGACATGAGGCTCGCAGGATGCCGTACCGCATGACTCCTGTCGGATATCTCGACGCTGCTTCTTCCGGCGCATAGCCTCGGCGAAACTCAGGATTTCGCCTTTTGGAGCCGGCTTGTCGACTTTGACACGTGTACGTGTGTGGCTCCGGACTGTGTATGCAGGGACCAGCGTGCCGTTGCATTTTTTGCAGGGACATGGTACGTACTTCGTCTGGTATGTGTACTGCATTCGAGAATCAATATTAGGCCAGTACTATAAAGGCGCGAGTCATATTACTCACCCGGTTGTCCGTCTTCGAGCGGATGTGCGTCTTGAGATTCTCGGATTGCATAGCTAGTGACGGCCTCGAGGAGAGAAGGAATCAGAGCGCAAGTTCTCGTGAAAAGCGTGAAGTCCCTTGACCGGCTGGGTGGTGATAGCAGTTGCCTTTACAGGCCCCGCGCGCACCTAATTTGGACATGGCGTACGAGACACAGTGTACAGGCGCCTAGATGTCGTCATGCCGAAGATCTTAAGCTAGCAAATCGGCCGGCGGGCAGATGTATGCAGCTCGTCGCCTGCGTCGGTTGAGGGGCAGGATCCTGATCTAAGCGGACATCCTGCTATGGACTGCAGGCACACTTAATTGACCTTGCTGCTAGGTCTCGTAGGTGGGCTCGACTAGGTCAGACTTCACTCAGTACCTTGGCCGAGTTGAAGCGCCGCTGCTCTCCGTAGCGTGAGATTGGCTTATGCTTTAATGCACGGTATATTATTTTGTATTTAAGTGGCTGTCTACATACAGAAGACGGGACCCCGCGCTAGGCACTCGTGGGTCAGACGGTGCGACTTAGTCACCTGGCTGCTAGGCAGGCCTTGAACGCAGTGA
>KV722600.1:0-36882 GCA_001687445.1 Obba rivulosa
CGAGAGAGCGCTAGCTGTGGAAGGGAGAGCGCACGTCGGTCAGGGGCAGAGCGCGCGTCGGTCAGGGGCAGAGCACGCGTCGGTCAGGCGTGAGAGTAGTGAACGAAAATGGACGCGGGGCGGGGGCGTCGGGAACGTTGGACAGCGTCGGGAACGTCGGACAGCGTCGGGGACATCCGTGGTAATCAGCCACTTGCAGCACACTGTGCCGAGCGGGGAACTGCCGGCAAGCACGATCCGCGCTACCCAAAGTGCCGGGATATCTCTAGCTCACTCTTCACGGGTAAGACGATAGCACGCAACCCCATCTAATCCGAACGATCACATGGTACGCTCTTACATTCCTACTTAGGAAGCCAGCGTGGGATGATTAGGTGGCGCCGTGGCACTCCGCATTCGCCGAGGCCCGAAGCAGCCAGCCAGCTTGCGTTTTCGGGGGCAGAACTGCTGACCGCCACACTGCCATTGTTACCAAATCACCGACACACGATTGCAACCGTCCCGTCCACCCGAGTCGACGTGTGAGACCGTTCAATATCCGTGACTCAGCGGCACCGTCTTTTCTGACTTTTCCATTCATTCCTTGTCATTAGCCTCTCCTTCCCGTCGCCATGCTCCGAATCATCCGTAGCGCAATCCTAATGGTCTCAGGCGTGACCTGGCACGTGATCGCGCATCTTACAAACGCGAGCACCCGTCGCGTTTCAGTGTGAACGGTTCGGTTTGGACCTAAGCCCAAGTCCTGAGTCGGGCTCAATGCAATATTTTGTTGCGCTCTAGCTTGCAAGATGTTCTTGAGGCTGGATACAGAGTTTTCTTCGGAGCCTTGAGCTGGAGGATTGACGATGAGTTACTGGAGACCCGGGTCGTGTACTGCAGTTCGAACAGATCTTTGTACGCGCGTTCGGTTCGCGTCGGAGCGCATGTGCTCCGCGCCTTCATGAGCCTCTCCGTAATCCTGGGACCACTCTTATTCATCTTCCTTAAAGTCTCATCGGTCTCTGACATCGTACCTGCGAGAGCATAAAGAGCTGGCGTGCATCACATCGATTACAGCAATCGGCACACGCGCCTTCTCCCACTCTCCCCGTCTCTTTGCCGCAGCCATCTCCCGTTCATCCAGTCCAGTTCCGTCGGGCGGAAACGCCTCTCACAGACTTCATCAGGTTAGCCAGCAACCATGGTCATATTCTCCTGTATTCAGCAGTCCTTGGCAATCCGGAGGTCATGATCTCGGGCACTGATTCGCCGCGTCGAGTGAACTGCACTTAGCAGACAACTTGTGCGGGTGCTCGCTCGCTTCTTGCTCCGAGTGTTCCCCCGTAGGAATCCTTTGGTCAATGCTATGTCACAGCCCCTCGTTGTTGACGTCAGCGGGACTGTAGAGAAGTCGTAGAGCCCAGTGATTGTGATCGACTTGGCTACGCGTCTCGGCTTCACCGAGATCTTGTTTGAACACCGGAACATATAAGCTTGTGTCACTCTACTTACATCATTGCTCTCCTTTCTCGCTACCGTGACTAGGCCTAACGCGACTATTTGTCAACAGATAAGACGTGCATTCGCGAGTGCAAGCCCGAAAGTCGAGATGCCTAATATCCCCGTTGAGAAGCCCGGGCAAGAGAAGTATGATATCGTGTTCATTGGAGGTGGCAGTGGAGGTGTAGCGGGCTCCGTGAGTTCAAGAACCTTCAGAATTATCTACCAAGCATTTATGTGATTTCCACAGCGCCGTGCTGCCTCGTATGGCGCGAAGGTCGCGTTGATTGAGATCTCAGAGAAACTCGGAGGGACATGTGTTAACGTTGGTTGCGTACCGAAGAAGGTTAGTTCTGCGTACCACTTTACCCGACGGGCATTGACTTCGTACAGATTATGTGGCACGCTGCAGACATCGCGGACAAGATCCGACATGCCGAGGGATATCAATTCAAGGGACCTGGTATCGGCCAGCCGCAGTTTGACTGGTCGGCGTTCAAGGCGCAGCGCGATGCATACATCACGCGGCTGAACGGCATCTACGGCGTGAACGTCGCGAAAGAGGGCGTCGAGCTGCATCATGGTGCTGCACGCCTGCTCTCACCGAACGAGGTGCAGGTGACACGTCTGGACGGGTCGAAGTACACGCTCAAGACGGACCGCGTCTGCATCGCGACGGGCGGGCGGCCGACGATCCCGGGGGACAAGGTCCCCGGCGCGGACTTGGGCATCACCTCGGACGGGTTCTTTGAGCTGAGGGAGCAGCCGAAGCGGGTTGCGGTCGTCGGCGCGGGGTACATCGCGGTCGAACTCGCGGGCGTGTTCAACACACTCGGGAGCGAGGTGCACATGTTCACCCGCGGGGACACCGTCCTGCGTACGTTCGATCCGACGCTCCAGGAGACGCTCACGGGCTGGATGACACACACCGGCATCAACTTCCACCACGGCTCGCACGTTGTCCGCGTCGAGGGCAAGCCCGGCCAGACTCTGACCGTGCACTCGGACAAGGGCGAGGTGGTCGAGGTCGACACGCTCCTCTGGGCGATCGGCCGTCATGCCAACACGGAGGGCCTCGGGCTTGAGGAGCTCGGTGTCCAGCTCGACAAGAAGGGCAATATCATTGTCGACGAGTGGCAGCAGTCGAACGTACCGGGCGTCTTCTCGCTTGGTGACGTGTCTGGCAAGGCACTACTCACACCTGTCGCGATCGCTGCTGCGCGCCGTCTTGCGAACAGGCTATTCGGCGGGGAGAAATACAAGAATGACAAGCTGGACTACACCAGCATTGCGACTGTCGTCTTCTCACACCCGCCGATCGGCACCGTCGGTCTCACCGAGCCAGAGGCGCGCAAGAAGTTTGGCGATGAGAACATCAAAATCTGTGCGTACGTTCTTGCAGGGTGATTCTCGTTCTTACGTGCTGGCGTCATGCCTCAGACAAGTCGTCGTTCCGTGCGCTGTACTTCTCGATGGTCCCGGAGGAACACAAGGAGCCGTCTGTGCACAAGATCATCTGCGCAGGTCCCGAGGAGCGCGTGGTCGGCATCCACATCATCGGCCTCGGCAGCGATGAAATCACGCAGGGCTTTGCTGTCGCGTTGAAGATGGGTGCGACCAAGGACGACCTCGATAACACTGTGGCGATTCACCCGACATCGGGCGAGGGTGAGTGACCTGTGTCCAGATATCGATGTGGTGTTGACAGCTCCTGATTACAGAGCTCGTCACCTTGCGGTAGAGCGGTGTGGAGAATGCGAAAGCGAATAGACAAGAATCGAAGTGTAGGAATATCTGTGGATGGTGTTCAAGCACCCCGATTGGGGCGTGCGTTCATAATGACTCAACTCGCAAGACCTGCAACCATTCTCGTAGAATGTTCCATGTGTAACATAAACTGTCTGTTGTCTCTGAGAGCATGATATATGAAGTTTGCCAATCGCGATGAGGCCATCTCGATAGTGCTACTCGCTTCTATGCACGATCTCGTGGTCTGACCGGGTCATATGCCGACTACATTCGAGCGTGGAGACAGGGCTGGGGCTGGAGAATCCGTCAGGGCGTCATGACTGCCGATCGTCTCGCACAGGGCGAATGCAATGACGCCCATCTGAGCTGGGAGAGATCCGCTCTCGCTGGGCATGTCTGGCAGATTGACAGAGGAAATAAATAGCTTGGCTACGTAGCAAGAAGCGGCGCAGAGTGGACGTTTCAGTAATCCGGTGGTCGAGTGAAGAAAGAAGTGATGCGCTCAAGCGATGAATGCGTGCCAAGATTGTGACCCGATGTTGCTTCCCTTCTGCTATGACCTCGCCTGCAAGATCCTGGACGATCTCCGAACACATTGCGAGAACGAGAGTCGCCCATGTTGCGCGATGGATCATGGGGACACCTGGAGAAGAGAGGCGGCCGCAAGGGGATAGCGAGCCGGCTAGCAGCCGAGGGCAGGAAGACCGATGGGCCTGTCTCGAGCGCGGCCCAGACACTGGCGTCCCCATTGTTCGCAGCCTCGGCGTCGAGCGTCCCTGCGAGCGCGCAGATCGCGGCAGCAATGGCGTGGTGCCTGCGACTGCCTCGATGAGCAAGCGCGAGCCAGCAAGACGGATTTTGGCAGGATATGACGGTAGAGGCCAGACCAGGCCAGCCACAGACGCGCTGCCGAGTCGCGACCTCTGCCCACCCAAAGGCGCCCGCCGTCCCATTCCCGGGGTGGCTGCTTTCCTCCCTGCGACCTTCTGCTTCCTCTCTCCTCCTCCTGCCTCGCCTGCGCTCATCCAGATGGCAACAAACCCCGCTGCGTGGACCGCCGACGCCAACGAGGCCCTCAGGCTCTCCCTCGGTGAGTCCTGCGTCGCGCTGATCGTCACCTCGCACCCTGGCGGCCATCCGCCATGTGGGAGAAAGAACGGGCACGGCCCAGACGACGTCTTGTCCGGGCGATTCTCCTGGACGCTCGGTGGCCGTTATTCCCGAATCCGACCCTCAATAGAGCGGCGTCGGCACCGCTCTCCAAGGCCCATGGCGGGATCGACCCCCGCTGCACAGCTGCCGACGCGCATCCGGGCCATGTCCACAGTCGCTGCAGCTCGCATCGAGGGTGGGAGGCCATGCGCGTTAGCGGAGCTGGAACTCACCATCTTCTGATTGATTTGCGGACGGGTCGTGCGGTTCTGGGCTCCGCGCATATGCCGAGAGATTGCGGTCGTGAGCTGCACTGGCGTCTGTTGCTGGGGCAGAATTGCGCCTGTCAGCGAAGGAGGCAGGTGGCACGAATGGGGTGGAAGGCGCACCGCAATTCCCGGATGCCGACGTGTTCTTTCACCACGCACGGACGCGTCAGTAGCCCGCGGAACGACCCACGACGTGACTGATTGCCTGTGCTTTCGTAGTGGCAGTTATTGTGACTGCATGTATGCAGGGCACTGCGTATGACCTAGGCCCATAACAGCGCGCTTAGTTTCGAAGCGTGAATATACGCATATGCGAGCAGGATCTAGGTTGCGCTCAGCCATGGATTTTTTATGGGGCGATCACCGCTGTCGGATCGCTATCCCATCCGTGGCATTTCGGTTGACAGGCTCACTCTCCACCGGCGAGCACTACTAACCACTTGTCGCCGCCATTAGTGCGTACACCAGAGGATAAAGCGGCACTATCAACCCGTGAAGCGTACGAGGGCTTCCACCCGACGTTCACCTACCCAGTATGCACATCGTATCTTCCCGTCCTTCGAAAGGTACTGATCATCATCTTGGTCGCAGATTTTTGGTGAAGATGAGAAGATCTATGGCTACAAGGGCCTTACCACCGATGTTGGTCCGACGCCTTCTCAGCCGTCTGTAATACTCACCTGTATATAGCTGAAATTTGCGTCGGGCTCCCTTGCTCAACTACTCACGATCTCGTATTCTGAGCGTCTACCGCCCTCAGCCGCCGTAGATGATGTCGAGGGCACTCTCAGCCAATTCATCCCACCTGGTTGGTCTCCAGTTTCCTTAATCATAGTATCGTATCTATCGGTCTCATCACTTTACCAATCGTCCAGGTTACGACACCGATCCCAAAGCATTTGCGGCCCGCGTCGAGGCGGACGCAATCTCGTTCAAACCTCCGGGAGAACGCATATATTCGTACTCCCGCCCAGCACGACAGCGCGGCTGGGCACCCTCGAAAGGAAAGGACCGGGCGTCAGAGCCTGGCTCTTTGGAAAACGACGAGGAGGAGGATGTAGTGGAGTTCGAGGTGTATCATGTATGTATTCGCTAATATGCCGCTTGTCCAGCATAAACTGACCTGAACAACGACAACAGAGTACATGGAGTACACCCGGCTTCCGTGAGTATCACCGGCGGATGCAGCTGTTTGTGCTTCTCTACATTGAGGGCGCGTCGTACATCCAGGAGGATGAAGATGCTTGGGAATTCGCCGTCCTGTACGCCTCTCTAAACCGAATTGTAAACGGCATGCTGACTTCATGACCTGCAGGTATGAAAAGCGCACCCTTAAGAAGCCTGATGGAACATCGCGTGTGACATACCACTTCGTAGGCTACTCGACACTTTACCCGTTCTTCTGCTTCCCGGACCGTGTGCGGCTGCGGATTGCGCAGTTCCTCATTTTGCCACCTTACCAGCAGGAGGGACATGGATGTAAGTGGCATCGATTCGATATATACAGCGTCTCTCATGTGTCATTTGCCAGCTGCGCTGTACAACGCCTTGTACCAACATGTGCGACGATCACAACACGTCGCCGAACTCACCGTCGAAGATCCAGCCGAGGCTTTCGAGGATCTGCGCGACAGGAACGATCTCATGATGCTGCGCAACGAGGAACGCTTCATGAAAGAAGCGTTCGGCGACGAGGAGGAGCAGTCGGAAGACGAAGCCGCATCGGCCGACGCCAACGAGGGGCCTTCGGAGCCCAAGGCACCGCAAGAACATGCCAACGGTCATGGGTCGAACGGCAAGGACACATCAAACGGCCACGGGAACGGCGGCACCACTCCGCCGGAGGTCCTCGAAGCCGACAATAACGGCGGCCCGCTGGGCAAGCGGAAGCGGGAGGAGGAGCAGGAGCGCGTGAACGGGAAACGCCGGCGTGAGAGCCCGGACGAGGACACGCTCGCGGACGTGATCAAAGGAGACATCGGCGCGGACGGCGGCATGCTGCGCCAGCGCCGGGGGATGCTCGACCCGCCCGTCGATAAGGCGTGGGCGGAGGCGTGGCGGGTGGAGCTCAAGCTCGCGGGGGTACGTCTGTCCGGCTGGCTTGTGCGGCGGTGGGGCGCAAGGCTGATGTATGTGCAGCGACAGTTCAACAGGCTGCTTGAGATGCTACAGCTGCAGCGGCTGGACCAGGACGACGCACGGGCGCATAAGGCGTACAGGCTCCAGGTGAAGGAGCGGTTGTACCGTTTCAACTACGTGCGTATTTTTCGATCTCTGCTTGCATGGCACCCTCCGTGTACGCCGGAAAACTGACGGGCATCACAGGAAATCCTCGCACAGCTCGACAAGAAGGAATGCCACCAGAAGCTCGAGGAGACGTTCCGCACCGTGTGCGCTGACTACCAGCGCATCCTCGCGCTGGTGCACTAGCACGCTCCCGGCCCTCTTCCGGTTCTTGCTTATTCCTCTCGACTTTCTTCGTTTCTAGCATATCGATCTCGCGGATGTTCATTTGTCCGTTCTCTGATTTCCTTTTATCGTTCTCGGGCGTGCTGCCTAAGACAGGGGTGCAGGTTGTCTTGCGATCGCGGTGCCTGGGTGGTGTGTATGTGGTATATAGTAGTATAAGTTCCGTATACAAACTTCGGTACGTCTGTTTCGTTCGGGCAGCCTGGGCTGATGTGGCAGGCCGGGCGTGTATCATGTATAAGGCACAGGAGGACACTACACGCCTGGATTCCTAGATAGCGTTGGTGGAGAAATCTACTGCTTCTGTCTGGATTCACCAGCTTTGGGTGTGCGTAGGTGGTCCGTAGTCATCATTGCCCGGTTCCCAGCTGCGCCAGCTTCCCCCTTACCGCTATAATGTTGTGGACAGCTCGCGGGTGTGTCACGCGAAGTATTACATAAATAATATCTGCATGAAGTGTAATCATATGTGCAAGATTGTAGCTCATTTGAGCGACTTCTATGTCAAAGCTCGAGATCGACAGGTTGACAAGCAGGGGAAAGCATCAGACCGTCCATTACAGTGAATACGAGAACAAGAATTACGCAGTACATCGGGTCGTTAATATTAGCGTCATTCAGTCAACCGTCACGGGCGCATCGCCGGAAGCGGCTTTGCTTTTCTTCCATGCGACAAAGTCGTCGAGCATAGATGGCCAGGCCTGCCCAAATGGCAGTCAGCAAATCCAATTATGTATCGGTATGAGTACTCACGCCGTCCGCATCGTAGTTGCTCAGGTCAGCGTTAACCGTCATGCAGAATTCAAGGGTCTGGATGCCACCGCCACGGTATCAGAACCGCATGGCCCAATTGCAATTACGATCCTATCAAATTTAATTATAGTACGCACCATGCTCCAGAGGTCCTTGTTAACACCCTTATATGTCCCCTTCTCCTATTGATGTGTGTGACAGTGTGTGAGTGTGCCCACATTGAACCAGATACCTGGGAGCAAAACTCACGCTGATAAACTCGAGGATGTCTGACATCAGGGGATACTTAGGAACAACCAGGACGGTCCAGAACGCGCATGCAGTCTGTCACATGTGTGTCAATAATTGAGGGCGCGCACGTTGGAAATATAGCAGACCTCCATGTCGATGTTCCTGGCTTGGCTATTTAACGGGAAGGATAGTTCGGTTCCGGTTTCCGTGAGACTGGGCTAGGTCGTACTTACGGAGGCTTGGCAAGCGCAAAGCAGAACATATAGAGCTCAAGAAAGGCTTTATCGACGCTTGTCGCATACTTGAAGTACTTTGTGCGGTTATAGCTGGCGACGGGAACAGCCGACTTCTTCTTGGAAGCTGCGGACGTCCCGTCCGACGGCTTTACAGGAGGCTTGTTCATAAGTAGCAAATCCTCAAGCTCATGCAACGCAAGAGACAGCATCTGAAGATCTGGAGTCCTGTCCGAAGGTCTAGGTGAGCCGGGAGCCATTGTCACTGTCGGGGAAACGACACACGTACTGCAAGTCGCTCAGGCCCGCGTCCCATTCATCTCGGCTGATCTTCGCCATCTCCTTTGCATTCAGCTGCCAGGCCAGAATGAGAGGCAACGCGCCTTCCAGCGAGACGCCTGCGTCGCCACAGAGGCGTTCGAAGCCCTCCGGGCCTATCACCGCCGGGTCGTCGGGGTCGGCGTACGCGTCGAACAGCGCGGGAGTGCGCGCCGCGCTGCTGGCCCCGGCATCTGGCGCGTGCGCGTGTGCAGCCTTGGGAGTGGCGGGCTCTGCATGGTCACTGGCGACGCGCTTGTTAGAAATACAGCAGAATATGAAGGATAAGCCCATAAAAGCGTGGGAGCTGCTCGCGCAAGCACGGTCGAGCGGGCGTTGCGGGTGTAAGAGGGTATATTCGACGTGGCCAGATTATCCGTCCCCGAGCCGCAGAGTGGGTATGGGTGCAGGCCAAGTTGCCCAGCAACGAAAGAGGGGACTCACTGCTGCGAGGCGGCTCCCTGGACGTCGGCCAAGTATTAGTCAGCTGCATTGCCTCAAGCGGCAACTCTCATACCGCATTTGTACTGGCGTCGGCACCAGGGTTAGGACCAAAACTTTGAGCGGGATCAGTTTGAGTCGCGTACTTACCTTGCCTTTCCCTTTGGCTGGCCCTTTGCCTTGGTTGCTGTCTTCCTTGTCCTCTTTCCTGGCGGGGCAGTCGACTGTACAGACATCAATGCCCAAACGCGCCAAGGGAAGCCGCGTGTGGCCTACCTCGGCGTCGTTGCCACTGCCTGCCTGTGAAGGCGTCGCTGCAGAGCTGGATACATCGCCCGCGATTATATCCCGCCCCTTCGCCCTCGTAGATTTCCGAGTAGGCTTCGCCTCACTCTCCGCCCCGGCTTCGTCTGTAGCCCGCTTCCGCTGCAGTAGGTGTATGAGTTTCAGTACCCCTGTACGCAAGCGAAGAGACCAACTTTTGGTGGCATTATGCCTTATTTCTTTTATCAGACGGGTATATCGAGGAGGACCTGGAGACCAGGCTCAGAACACGTTGTGGCCGCAGAACGCGGTCCCTGTGGGGCTTCCACAGTTGAAGGCGCGTCTTCGGCATATGCCGTGCCCGTGACCCGCACCGCCAAGAACAAGTGTGATCTCAAAAGCCCGTGGTTGAGACTTTCGAGCTTAAAGTTGCAGACGCATTGAATGGGTTGTCGCAGTAATCTACTTGATCTATCTGCCATATGTTGTCAATAACCTCATGAGTCATAGCCAACTGGTAATGAGGTTTTCGCTCCTTTATATGTATCTGAAGGTGAATGACACTATTTGGTGCAGTATGAATTATGTTCAAAGCATAATCTGATTGCCCCTGCCGAGGTTAGTCTCCTTGCGACTCAACACGTAAGATTTGTGGCTTTCCACTGCATCTTGAGCAATCATCAAATTGTCAGTGTTCCAGAGTCATTCCTGTACGGTTGTAATATCCTGGTATAATGCATTGAGGTATTCCATTTGGTTCGTTATCACTGGTACAATCCATTCTTTCTCTGGTGTTTGCAACTTTGCATCCGTAGTCAGTGATACAATCTTCGAACCCAGGCGAGCCCAGGTGGCTGCCACGCCGGGCCCAGCGGGCCGCCACATGCGCCACCCGCGATGCCGAGACCTTCCTAATGTGGAATTTCTCCGTCCATTACTCATCACGGTACCCAGTCATTCTGAGCTCCCTCGCACTGCACCGGATCGAGCTGCTTCACAAGTGACCATGTCCGGCGAGGTTTTCAATCCAAATCCTACCGTATTTGCGCCGTCAAAGGCCAGCCGCACCGCGTTCACGAAGCGGCATTCGCTATGGCTGGACGATGCAGACCGTGAGCATGAAGAGGAGGACGAGTCGAATGAGCCGGAGCAGATTGACCAGGATGAAATCTTCGGTGCGTTTACGCAGCTTTTATGGTGCTTTGGAGCAGAGCTAGACTGCTGTTCTCGCAGAGCTTATTCGGTCCATCTCCGACCCCGAGCACAGGAACATGACGCTTGAGCAGCTCGCCGTTGTCTCTGCGCCACAGATCACCTTCGACCCACAAGTACCGGACAGGCTCACGGTAGAGTTCACGCCCACTGTGCCGCATTGTGGCATGAGCACGTTCATTGGTGAGTCTGTAGTCCAATCGTTCAGCCGGCGGGGTACTTATGCCTGCGGGTGCACGCTCCAGGCCTCTCGATTCGGGTGCGCCTGCTCCGCAGCCTGCCCCAGCGGTTCAAGGTGGATGTACGTGTGAAGCCGGGCTCACATCAGAGCGAACATACATGTGCGTTCTCGCTTGTTTGCTATTCCGGTCTGATCGTGTGCTCACCGTCGTACTTGCCTATATAGTGAACAAGCAGTTGAACGACAAGGAGCGTGTCGCTGCGGCGCTCGAGAACCCTGCCCTGGTGGAGGTTCTGGAACAGTGCCTGTCGACCGTAGGGCATCATGACCACGACCATGCCGTCTGAGTTGCCACTTGACACCTGCCATGCTGCATCTGGGGACTGTTGTATTTCATATTGTATCGATAGCAATTTCTGGAGGATAAGGAACTCCTGATCCGACAAAGTAAGCGTCAAGCTTTGAAAGTACATGATGGTGTATTCGATACATGGCACGAAATTCGAGAGCGCGACGAGATAAGCTGTTGCTACAGGGCGTACATTAAATATGGGTCTAGTGATGGGCTATGCTACAGTAGTGCGTGTGAACGGACGAAGCATGTGCAACTAGGCACCAAAGAGAGCGAAAAAGTATGCATGCTATGGGGTCGAGAGCACGAACGTTAGAGCGAACAGTGAAAGCGGATCAAGGAGCGACGAGGAGCATAAACGTATGGCAATACTAGTCATCCATGATGGATGTTATTAGGGGATAGAGAAGCATGTGGTTGTGCTGGTTATTCACCTGAGGTAATGTTTTTTGATATGTAAATGGTTTAGTCGTCCAGGAGGAAATCCCAGTCGATGGCGATCTCGCGGGTGCGCTTCGAGCAGAAACCGAGGCCGAACACGCGTTTGCACGCCTCCTTGCAACGAGCCTCGGGCTCGCCACGGTGAATGTCCCACATGCGGAATGTTACGTGGCCCTCGGTGTGAACGAATACCTCGTCCTCCTCCGCCTCGCCGCCAAGGAGGTAGGCGTTTTCCTTCTCAGACGAAGGGAAGCCCGGATCGTCGGAAATGTACACGTCCGAGTAATGGTACGTCGAGCCCGACACAGATATGACGGACGGCCGGCGCGATTGCGTGAGACACGCGTTGTGCAGGATCCGGTTCGTGAACCCCGCAGAGAACGAGACCTTCCGGCAGCGCGAGGAGCGATGGATACGGCCCTTGAAGTCAGACGGAAGCCAGATCGTGATGTCTGCTGTGGACGCGGCGTGCACATCCAGATGAAATTTCGCGGAGCGCGTGGGCTGGAAGTTCCGGCACTGCAAGCGCACGGGGTATCAGGATCGCAGTCGATTGGTGTTCGGAGCAGAGGAACGCACCACTTTGACTTTGACCGACTCGCTGCGCTCGCTGCCCACATACATGCTTAGGCGGTGGCCGAGCGGCTGATTGCGCGCGCGGTAGTGAGGCAGTACAAGTGAAACGTCTATGGGACGCTGCTCGGACTCGAGCACGAAATCGTGCGAGGAGTGTTCCCCCGCGCCTCTATATCTTACGCGGTGTGAGCCTGAAGGCTGCTCTAGCAGGCTCTCATTGCTGCTTGCATGGAACTTGTTGCTTGCGTGGTATCCGGACTCCTGCATGCGATGATCAGATCGTGCACTTTGTCTCCAGCGATGGGACCTACGGTAAACGAGCAATCTGATGCAAAAAATCTCGACATCGTCAAGAAGGAGTCAGGAAGAAAGTACGAATATTGTTGGGAAGCCGCCGGGAAAAGATAGGGAGACGCATCTGGGTCCCGGCTAGTTATAGCGAAGAGGCGAGAGAACCTCGGTTTGCCGCATTGTGCCCAAAAAGGCAGGCGTTGTTGCGTTGCCACCGGCTAACACAATACGGACATGTGGCCCCAACAAGGCTCGTCCACTCCTCCTTCTGGCCAACAACCCGCTCCCCGAATGGCTGTTCATACCATGTGGCAGCCTTTCGCCTCGGAATGTAGACGACTGTAGGCGGCCATAGGCAGTGATCAGGACGAGGGCCACACCCGGATCTGATACTTGCATCGGCCCATTGATTTCGCAACACGCTGTGCATGGCATGCGAGCGCTCGCACGCAAAGCAAACAATTATGTATGTAGACTGGCAACAGTCCGAAATATTGCCAGTACTATTTTGCAGTACAAAAAGGTGCGCCTGTCAACCATTTCTTATTCGATGACATTGCTGGACAAGCAGTGTCAAGCATCATTGTATGTATCATTTTAGAGCACAAAGCGCGACAGCGGTTGCGTCGGGCGCTGGCACCCAAATAGGCCCTTTCATTGAAGGCTTTTCGAGCATCCTCGTGGCATCTGCGTGCCAAATTCTCCCACAGGCGTTCGCCGGCTCCAGTGAGAATGGAGAGGAAGACAAATCGTGACATATCATGAGCCCGGAGCAAGTCTGCAGAACAATAACAACGGGCGACTATTACCCGAAGGGCGGCTTCCGTGCGCTGCTTCCGTGCATCCCCTTGTGCTTCTTCTGTTCGCCGTGCTGCGAGCCTCATAGTGCAGTTTTACGCTAGACCGCCGCGTGTGCCTCGAGGCTGACGGCCTGCGTGCCGCAGCCCCATGTTTCAAGACCAAGAATCTGGGCGCCTCGATGTACGCTCGGCGCTTAAGGGTTGTGTCGCGTGCGTATCGGGATCGCAGAGCAGTGCAGGCAGTGCGGGATGCGATCCGTACGCGACTCCCGCGGCGCTGATGCCACCGGAGGCGGCGGCAAGATCCTATCGCGCCTGGCGAGTGCATCACGATCGACTGTGATACAGATGCTCGCGAATCAAGGCATCGTGCGGATCGGGATGTGCTCAGTTTTTCTGAAACTTCGTTGGCTGCTGCAGTCCCTCCTAAGACTTCAAAAGCGGGTTGACGAACTTGATTGTTATATTTTCTGGACTGTGAATATCCTCCAGAACCATGTAGCCCAAGGTCACGCCACTTTTCCTGTCGTTTCGCCTGGAGTCCTAAATGTAAAGGATACCCTTCCACAACCAATCTCTTCACAGCAAGGCCGTCACCATTCCGTTTACGACGCATGCTATCGGGTGCCAGGGCGGAAGCAACGGGCAGTGCTCGTTGATTTCGATTATGTCGATCCGGAGTTACTGTGCCAACGCATACCTCATTGTGGCGGAGATTGTGATTTGACATCAACTCGGTCTACCCTTGCAGAGAGTCGAGATAGTGGGGTAGAAGGTCGACGAGCATGGACAAGGCTTACGGAGACTATACGAGCACTTCAACCACTTCGAATGTCGAATTATGACAAACCCAGCTTTGGACAAATTTGCGTACAAGATGCACATTCGTACCCTCGTGCTACCAGCCTTATATGCTGTATGATCGTAGAGTCGCGCGTATAGATACTCAAAAAAGGAACCATAGATGGCGTTCGTCCGCACGACGCTGAGCTCACATATGCCATCAACGCTCCGATTGTGGCATTAGAGCTGAACATGACATACCGAAAGCAAGAGCGTGATGTACCTGTTTGGGAGGGATATGCGATCGAAGAGAGGGGCCCGGGAGGAATTAGAAAGGAAGAGGTAGTACAAAACGAAGTGTTAAATAAAGATAGAGCATAGCCATTTCTCGCGATCTTGTTACATTGCCTTGGACCGCAAATCCGAAAAGCATGAGCGAACGACGTCTAGTGCACTTGACTGATGTCAGACTCTCGCTCATAATTATCACAGGACAATGGTGGTTGCTCGCGTTTAAAGACAATGAGGTGTACGTGAGTTCTGAAATGTGAAGTTCTAGCCATTAAGACGTCTTCTCGGACATACCCTTCGTGCCATGCCGTGCTGCACACTGTCTGCGACGAATGTTTTTCCGTTTTATAAATCGAGATTCTGCTGTTGTCGCTCCAGGTACATATACAATTGAGCCTTAAGCACTGTAAGCCTATGCCAAGTTGCCCCCGACCTGCCGAATTGACTGTTAGGCTTCGTGCTGCTGTGTCAGCTATACTCGGTGCCTACTCGGAATTTAACGCAGAATCCGGGATGTCCAAAGCAGGCCAAGGCCCGGAGTTGGTTCAGGATCAAGTGACCAGTGTCCCCACGGCGCAGTAGTCCCGCGACCGAAATCGTCGTCTTTGATTGGATAATGAAAGTAGAGTTCGACCCCACCTTACATTTCGATGAGACTCTGATCATGCTAATGTGTAGTGAAGGACTGTCCTGAACTTGAGAGCTCAGAATCACCCGGCCGGATAACTGGGTTATAAGTTCTCCCGATCTCCTGGGGGTCTTTCTGTCGATCATCCTGTTGACTACTTAGGAGATTTACACCTTCCTGCAGTAAAGTCTCCGTTAATTCGGCATCTTGCTCCATTGCAGCACTGATGTCGACGTTGTGGGCAAAAGAATTCAGGATATTAGCATCGACTATCAGGTCCGGTTGAGCAATTGAGGTAGAGGACCATGAGTAACGTATTAATTAGCAACTCATGGACGGCTATTTGGTGTTCATGCGAGATGTTGAGCATTTTGTCCCAGTAAGCGAGGAGGCAACAGTGCTTCAATGAGACACTATATCTGATATGGATACCATGATCATGGTGCACCTCGCCAGGATGTGATTGGTACCTAAGTGTAACAATTAAATCAAAATGCAGTGATCGACAGGGAAGATGTACTTCACGCGCTGGAGAAGCCCATCTGACATCTCGTCTATACAATGCGGCCGTATAAAGTGCTGCATTTCAACTATACCGCTGATAATCAAGCATCTCCGGCCACTAGATCCATGACATTCCCTACGAGCACAAATCGACCTGACTTGAACATGTAGTCAAGGCCGCTACAGGTAGCGCTAACTGGTAGAAACCTTTTCTCTCCTAGATGGGTCAAGTCAAAAGGCTCCCGTCTCTGCCTTGCCCCGTATTTGAGAGATGAGAGCATTTTTCGTATGACATCGGAGTCGTATGGTATATATTCCATGACATCAACATTCATATGTCGCAGGTGGATGTAAGCAAAACGCCTACTTCGCAGGACTGTGTCAGATTTACATACGTGGTCGAATGCATGCACCCATAAGGTACACATACACGCAAAAAAGCCACAAAGGAGGTCCTCGACAGTGAGCAATAATCTGCCGTTCGCATCGAGGCTCGCTGTTTGTAGACATAGTTCCTCGTTGCAACTCTAAGAAGAAGACGTAAAATAACGCAGTAATTTGTGTTTAAATTTGAACTCACATAGTCGAAATGACTCGTGAGAACGGGGATAGTACTTTGGCAAGCGTCCTGAGACAGGATCAGACTAAATCAGGCTGCGTGATGGAGCGATATGAGACATCTCATAATCAAGTAGCTGCGAATCATGACGTGAATAGTAGTTAAACAAGTAGGCTAATAACTTGCCATCTGCAGCCATATGGAAAGTCTCGTTTTCAAGTCAGCGACAGTAGTAAAGCAATGCGAAAGCCGGATAGAGCCTAGCGATAAATTGTAACTGTTGAGTACACACTAGTAACAGGGAAGGAGTGAGCCCACCAACTTCCATGGCATAGAAATTTTCCGGGACATCAGGATGAGAGTATCCCAGTATCTGGGCAAAATGAGAACAATATCTATAATAACGTTAGGCCACCACATAGCGGATAGAAACGCAAGATGCTCACATTCGAGGAGTCGATCGGCAAATCATGGCTGTCGAAGTCTAGCCGCGCTGCTGTGAAGCTGAATTCGTGACTTTAGAGTAAGTGTTTGACTCACATTTGGCGCAGCTCCACTTCCGAGAACACGTACAGCAATGACCTTTCCATTCCATTATCCTCCCCACTCAATACCGAAGGTTATATCCGAGAGGTACCAAGACCCGTTTACTCCACAGAGACGGAGGTGGACGAAACAGTCGGTACTGGCATGTGCCATTAGACCGGGTTCCGTACGGCATTTGCTAGCATGACGACGTACCTGATGATCGTCAAATAATGTTTGTCTGCCTAGATGCTGCTCCTAGCGCTTCGTTTTCTGTCGTATACTGATCAGACAGCACGTCTAGGCAGCCGATTCAGGATAGTGTTTATTCATAACACGTCTGACATACGTCGAAGGAGCGCCATGCAGAATCCAAAGTTTCGATGTGCTCGTCCAGCCTATCCGAAAAGCTACTAAGTCGCAGGAAGCGAATGTAGACTTTCTTCTGGTTCTGCTCTTCATTGTCAAGGCGGATACGAGTAAGCGTCCTATGGTTTACCAGCCACTGAGTATTAACAGAATGTCCTGGAATGTGAATACGTATGACATTAGCGACGTCAAGTCAGTCTTAAGGTTCGCATCAACGGTGTCAGGTTCTGAATGGATCGTGTCGTGAATGTGTTTTGAAAGCCCAACCACACATCTTGTGAGACGAGACCCGCGATGTTTTACGGCTTTAACCCTCTAGAGCGATAATGATCAGACAGACAACTTCGCCGGTGATATTACAGTCTGTGAAATATACCTCTATTGTCTGCAAAACACCCAAAAAAAAGCTCCTGTGACGGAGCCAAGAAGTGGCACAAGGCCGACCATATTAGATACGTTCCTTAGCGCCTCGAGGAGGAGAATAGAATCATTCAGAATGTCAGTCCTAATGTCACCCCGCTCCTGCGGCATGTATCACTTTGCCACCAAGCAGTGACACTGTCGAAGTTTGTTTAGGTTCCGTAGATGTGGGTCAGGATAAGTGGAAGTGAGCGGGTTGTGGAAGAGCTCGGTGCTCCTATCGGTGTTGTTATCTGTGCCTGTCGGGTGACGTCGTCACAGCAATATATGACATGCGGCTTCTTTCCCCCAAATCCAATAATACGTGGTGAGCTGGAATGCGTGTAGAGCGAGTTCCCAGCGTCAACATGCTAACGCTCTTCTTCCTAACGATGAAGAGAATAGGTCTTTCCAGCAGTAAACGTTATTCCCGCTGCTCTGGCAGTGGGTCTTAAAGTTTAAACGTGATCGACAAACTGGTTGTCCGGATTTCAGATGTGCGTTCTGTGGCGGTATAATTCTCGGTGAAAAGGAAAATTTGGGGCAATTATACGTCACAGTCATAGTCCGACACAAGGTCTGAAAATCGATGGAATACTAAACGCAGGATGCCAACCCCAACTCCACGAGCTGATTTCCCGCAGTCACGAAGAAGTAATCACCTGGAAACCGAGAGAAATAAGGTCGCAGGCAGCTCGCGAATGGAAAACTCTTACCGTAGACTATCCCGGTCAGATTGTTGTGCTCCGGATTGTTGACAGTGCCGTTCGCAAGCAGGCTCTGCCATTCCGGCCTCCAAGCAAGCGCAGTATTCGCCTGGAGCATCTACAGCGGGAGTCAGCGACGAACCCGTAGAATGGGCTTAGAGGTACTTGCCCTGAGCGCTTCGTTGGTGTAATAAATAGCGCCTGACTCATTGAAGACGGACTTTTCCTGCTCAGCGAGTAGCAGGAAGCCGTTCACGGCAATCATGGCTGCTGAAGAATCCGCGGGTCTTGGAGGAACGAGCGGTGCGTTGAAATCCCTGGAGTGCCTATTTCATGTGTGTTGAAATGACTCTGCGGCCGAGTGCGTACCAGGGAATGATACCATCTGAAGGCGTGTTCCTGATCCAGTAGGCGGCCATCCTCCTTGCAGTCTCGAGGTAGTCTAGATGCCGTGTATGTTTGAACACTGAGCTTCTATTGAGTCACGCTTGCACTGAACAAGCACCTCGAACTTACTGTTCGAGAATCCGTATATGCCCCAAGCCTCCCCGCGGCTCCAGGTGCTATTCAGTGTAACTAGTTGTGAAGTCTGCAACTAATCATGGTCTCTCGTACCTGGAATTGGAATAGCCTTGAGAGGTGAAGCGGGCGACGACGGCCCCGGTAGTTGCATTATATTCCACTACATGGAAAGAGCCACCTACAAGCACAGTTTACACCAAGGAATCTGCGGATGTCAGATTATGAACACTGTGCCGCACCATCTGGTCTAATGTGATTTTGCATGGTCTTGTTCGCATGTGAGATGGCGATGTCCACCAGAGTTTGGTTTCCGGTAAGTTCGTATGATGCAAACAATACCTGGTGGGAATGAGCCCAGCTGAAGTTTGGAAGGAGAATAGCTGATCAGGACCTGTAAATTCATCATGTTGTCGATGATGACCTTTCGTACAAATCAAGTTCTATTCCACGAGCCCTGATTATTCATCGCGTACCTGGAAGTCCGTGGGATCAGCAGTATCCCAGCTTCGCGTGCACCCGACGATGGGATTAAACCGAGCAGCCAAATCAGCAGCAAATGCAATCACAGCAGTTTGAGCGGTCGCATTCTTCGAGTTTCTGCAATGACATGTTAAAAGGATGAAGTAGCCATATAGCATTGCACGAAGTAAAGAACATACACGCCGAGTTCTAACATGAAAGGATAGCTCACAAATCCAACGTCATGTCCAAGAGTATTATTGTGCTCCAGTGAGATTTCGCCCGTGCTCCACGATCGTCCCAGCTCAAGCCACTGCGATGCATTTCCCGAAATTGATGGACACAACTGAGCGCGCTTGTGCATCGCATATAGCGTAGCTGGGAAAAACCCAGTCGTCCATTCATCAGGCTTGAACCATATCCAATCGCCTTCGACGCGGTCCGTGTATTGCGGATATTGGATAGGATTCGGAGGGGCAGCCGCTACCTTCGCGATCTTTTCGGCAACGAGAGGAGAGAATAGCTGCTCTGCCGGCGCAAGTTGCGGGGTGGCAGCATATGCAGCAATTACCAAGGCGAGTAAAGCCAAGATATAGATGCCAGAGGGGACCATCGTGCCCGCAGGTTCAAAGCAGGGACAAAGAAACGAGATCTCCTAGTCAGACAACCTTTATACCCTTTCGTTAGCGAGCCGAAGTAGCAGGTGATGCGAATACGGACAAACGCGTCTGATCTTGGGACTCGTGACGGCGGTGACGCTGTATGGCGGTAACATCACGTGGCCAACCTAAGCGGAGGGTCTGCTGAAGCGCAGCAAGAAGCTATATATTGCAGTCTAGTGTGCAATTCTAACAGACCGAAGGTATGTCCGCACCGCGTTTGGTATGACAGGCTACATCTAGAGGTAGAGCGGACCGAACGAATCTGAAGGGACATTCTCCGTCTTGAATGGTATCGAGTTTTCTTGAATGGTCTTTCATTATCGCATAGAATCGGGTTCGCGGCCGAGATGCGTTCATCAGAAAGACGTTCCAGGAACAGCTGAGACCGTATGCTTGATGGTCACGCGCCCAAGCAGAACCGGTAATCCGAGATGGCTCGTGCAATGTCAAGGCATAAGCTCGTCGAAGCCAACGGATCGCAGCATAATGGCTGAGCTCGACTAGATGGAGATACTTGAAAATCGGATTGTGGCTAACTCAGCATGCCGGGTGTTCAGAGCATTTTGCCGCATGCCTCTTCCGGTCAATCCAGAGGCGTTGTTTAGCCAGCATAGCAAATTCCAGATATCAGCCTGCTTTCCAGACTCTTGAACAGTCGACATCGGCTTGCGGCACAGCAGGCGCGGGGACGAGCGGAGAGAGGACTGCGGACGACGCGTAAGACGAGGAGCGCAGCTTTGGCCAAGTTTGGCTGCGCGTAATTGCCAGGCGCTGTGCACAGCAGCCTCCTGCCTCGTTGTACCCCACCTCTCTTCCTTCCAACATCCCAATCTCTGAGAAATGGCGACAGCAGGGCTTGGAAACGAGATTGTCTCGGTTGTTAACAAACTGCAAGATGTCTTCACTGCGGTCGGCTCGTCTGCTGCACAAATAGACCTCCCTCAGATCTGTGTGGTGGGCAGTCAGAGTAGCGGCAAGAGCAGTGTGCTAGAGGTGCGTAATGTCGCTATTATACCCTCACCCTGTGTTCTGAGCTTCTGGATCAGAATATTGTGGGGAGGGACTTCTTGCCTCGAGGTTCTGGGATTGTGACGCGGCGGCCACTGGTGAGTGGTACTCCTGTTCATCGCCGGTAGGCCTGACCCAACGACGACGCATAGGTCCTGCAACTCATTAACAGGAAGGCTGGTTCCCCTCAAACAAATGGTGCCATTGGTGAGTCCTCCGTCTTGGACTGTGATGCAATGTCTTGATGCAGCCGACCAGACAAGTCTGGCGACGCGCATGCCAATGCGGACGAGTGGGGAGAATTCTTGCATCTCCCCGGGGAGAAGTTCTACGACTTCAACAAGATTCGTGCCGAGATCGTCCGCGACACCGAAGCCAAGACCGGCCGCAATGCTGGTATCTCACCACAGCCCATCAACTTGCGCATCTACTCTCCCAATGTCCTCACTCTGACGCTTGTCGATCTTCCCGGTCTCACCAAGGTCCCCGTCGGTGACCAGCCAAAGGATATTGAGAAGCAGATCAAGGATATGGTCCTCAAATACATCTCGAAACCGGCGTGTATCATTCTCGCTGTTACCGCTGCTAACCAAGATTTGGCGAACTCGGATGGTCTCAAGTTGGCGCGTGAAGTCGACCCAGAGGGACAACGGACGATCGGTGTTCTGACTAAGGTCGACCTGATGTACGTCCCACGTCATCGTCTTGATGCCTGCGCGCGAACAACGTGTCTTTGTCAACAGGGATCAGGGAACAGATGTCGTTGACATTCTTGCTGGCCGCATTATCCCTCTGCGGCTAGGATATGTACCAGTAGTCAACCGTGGACAGCGCGATATCGACTCCAACAAGCCCATCAGCGCGGCTCTAGAGTACGAGCGCGACTTCTTCGAAAATCACCCGTCGTACAAGGGCAAGGCGCAATACTGCGGCACGCCATTCCTCGCACGAAAGCTCAATGTCGTACGTATCCTTGTGTCATCTCTTCGCTGCACACGACCTAACAGCACCCTAGATTCTCATGGCACACATCCGATCAACACTCCCGGACATCAAGGCTCGGATCCAGCAGCAGCTGCAGAAGTACAACACGGAGCTTGCGAGTCTCGGTGGGCCGATGGGCGATAGTAACTCGGCAAACATCGTTCTGTCAGTGATCACGGAGTTCTGCTCCGAGTTCCGCACCACGATCGACGGTAGTACCAACGACCTATCGCTGAATGAGCTGTCTGGCGGTGCACGTATCAGCTTTGTCTTCCACGAGCTGTTCAACAATGGTATCAAGACCATCGATCCGTTCGACCAGGTGAAGGATGGAGACATCCGGACGCTTCTGTACAACTCTGCGGTAAGACATTGTTGATGTGCAGAAAAGTTCTCGGAGGCTGATATGCATGACGCGCCTAGGGTTCGACACCATCCCTTTTCGTCGGGACACAAGCGTTCGAGGTCATTGTGAAGCAGCAGATCAAGCGGCTCGAGGAGCCCGGTCTGAAGTGCGCTCAGCTCGTCTACGACGAATTGATCCGTATCTTGGGACAGCTGCTGACGAAGATCGTAAGTCCTGCGCAATCTTTCTGATGTTCTACTCGAGTCTGACGGCCATCTAGCAAGCATTCCGGAGGTATCCTGCTCTCCGTGAACGTTTCAATGCTGTCGTGGTCAATTTCTTCAAGACATCGATGGGCCCGACGACGAAGCTTGTGTCGGATATGGTTGCGTGCGTCACACCCATCAGTTTCCTTCAACGATACTGAGACTTCTTTCAGCATGCAAGCATGCTATGTCAACACCACCAACCCTGACTTCCTCGGCGGCTACCGAGTACGTTACCCTCTCCTTTCGACCATATATTCAGTAACTCACTTGCGATGACAGGCTATGGCAATCGTCACCGAGCGCCTGAATGCTAGCAAGCCTCCACCGTCCGCGGTGGACCCGAAAAGCGGGAAGCTCGCACCAGGGCAGATCAACAACAACAAGGACCTCGACGTCGACCCGAGGAAGGAGGAGCAGAGCTTCTTCGGCTCGTTCTTCTCCGCAACCAAGAATGCACCCAAGAAGAAAGGCGCGGCAATCATGGAGGTGGTGAGGTCTGTATATGCACCGCGAGCGAGTGCTGACGACACGTTATTTCGTAGCCCCCGCCGGTCATCAAGCCACAGGCTGCGCTGAACGAACGGGAGACGATCGAGACAGAGGTCATCAGTGCGTGTCGCTTCACATCTTGTTCTGTACACTGTGATCTCTGAAAATATGCTTCGCAGAGCTGCTCATCCACTCGTACTTCAACATTGTGAAGCGCGAGATGATCGACATGGTTCCGAAGGCGGTCTCGCTAACGCTCGTCACGCACTCGAGGGACAACCTGCAGCGCGAGCTGCTCGAGCAGCTCTACAAGCCCGAAGTCCTCGATGAGTTGCTGAAAGAGTCTGAGTATGTCGTCAGCCGCAGGAAGGAGGTCGTCTCGATGGTCCAGGCGCTCAACAAGGCCGAGGAGTACGTCTGCGTCTAATTTTGAGCAACGCTAGTTCACTGACGGGTTGCCTGTGTCTACAGGATCATTGCGGGAGTGTAGAGCCTTGATTGTGCGGTCTAGATGCTTTCTTCCTTCGGAACATTATGTTACATATGCGTAGCTTACCATACCCACTGTATACATGGATCTTGGTGTTTCACAATTAGATGCACGACATCTAAGTGCGTCCGCCGTTTCGCTCGTCTTGTTCTCATTAACACTCCTGTCTGCGGAAGGCTGTTCGCGAACGCTTGAGACATGCAACGATGCAGCGCCTCTCAGGGAAGACTGCTCACGCTACAGATCACATTATGGTGACAACAATAGTGGGGTACAATTTCTCCTCTGAACTGCGTACGGGGGCATCTACGATCCCAGGATTACTGTCAAATCGGTGGTAAAATCACGCCCCGTAGTTGAGGCGGAAGATGTCGTTGAAGCTGCGATATCAGTCAGGAGTATGTCCGGAATCGAGTCTTGGATGAGAAACGCACATGAAATATGTTCCACCAGTCGGGACAAGCTGGAAGACTTGGCTGAACTGCAGCGGGTTTTCGCTGCCGTCGACCTATGTGCACCGCCACGAGTGAGCGAACGATCCGACAAATGAGTAGGGACACGTACAACCAAAAGTCCAGTGACGCTGACGATGATTGCACCGGCGTTCGTGGACGGCTGGGCATCGAGCGTTGTGACCTTGTGCTGCACGGACTGGAAGGGCAGGGACTAGGAGCGCGTTAGCTTCCGTGCGACACGCGACGCTGCGCCGGACACACCTGCAGCTTCTCGACGATGCTACTGGTGCCCTGGTGCTGGGTGCCTTCGAAGGTCAGCATGGACTCGGGACGCTGTGGTGCGCGGGATCAGTGCGCGTGCACGCAGGATCGTACAGATCGGCGGCGGCGACGCACGTAGAGAGGCCCGAGGGACGCCCGGTCGCGGTCGAAGCTGGTGTAGTAGAAGTCGGTGAACTGCGTCGCGACGGTGTTGATGTCGGCCATGGTGAGCAGGCGAGAGCAGGGTAGAGGAGGAGGACGAGATGGACGCGATGAGGAAGGTGGCAGGGCTCTCGAATCCTAGGCAAATCTGCAAACCGCGTTCGTGTAGCCGAGCGACTATGGATTTTTCAGACAGCTTAGAAGGAAGGGTTATCCAAAGGTTATCGACAGCGCGATAGCATAGAAGATAGCTTATCCCAGTAGTCGCGGCTGATCACGCATAAACCGTTGTAGCCGGGCATTGGGCGGGGCCAGAGTTCTGGGATGAAATGGCAGCATTCAGCGCTGTCATGTCCATGGCGCCGCCGCCCATCGCCGCTGCGGAAGCCCCCCAGCGGCCCAGCATGATGCGCCGCAAGTCCTCCGCCCAGAACCTGCTTTCCTCTTTCAAGCCGTCCACCCCGCCCCTCCCAGGCGCCCCGCCGCCCCCTCTTGCACCCACGACCTCCGCCGCCTCAACGCCGACCAACACCACCATGCCCCGCGAGTGGGACGTCCAGTCGCTCCAGGGCGACGCGGTGCCCGCCGCCGCCGCGGCGAACGGCGCGCTCGCGCAGGGCGCGTCCCTCGAGATACTCCGCGAGCTCGTCCGCAAGAGGATCATCACGCTGACGTACATGCGCAATGTACACGAAGGGTGCGCGCGCTCTCATTCATGTTGGCCCGGGTGTCGATGGCGAGCGCATGGACAGGCGGAGCCACTGGTTCCATACTATCATGGTCACTCGCCCAGAGCTCGACCGTGCGTTCCCCAACGTCGCGATGAAGAACCGGTACGTCGTGTCGTCGTGGTGTCTCCATGGAATTGTGTTCTGAGTGGCTGCGACGTGCTAGGACATACCGATTCGCTATGCTCGGTATGGCGCTGGCACACCTCTTCGACGTCAAGGAGCCGCAGGACCTGCTGCGGGGGCTCTTAAATGCGCTGAACGAGTATGACATGTTCAAGGAGGACGGAGAGAAACCACGGATGGTGCGTCTATGTTTCTCATGAATTCACTCAGTAAGGCCGCTGGGAGAGGTCTGCACGCTTGTTTCAGCCACGCTGGCAAACCCTTGGCGTATGAGCCACTTCCACTGGACAGGCAGGAACACTAGCACCCGACCCTGGCGATGTGTCGAAACTGGTTAGCTGCTCAGCGCAGTATTCCCGTACGGCTCTTGCTCGGAAGGTTGCCAAAAGCATACCCTGTCAGGGTCGAGGCAGAGTACAGCACTGCCATTTTGACTCATATTTGAGCTCCTCAACAGTGACGGTGTGTCTTTGACGAACAGACAGCGGCTTCAGCTTTGTAGGGATAGGGGTGATGGATGTTCGCGCAGGAGAACAGCATTTCGGACAATCTTGCCTGTGCTGGTCTGACAGGACTTGCTGTCTGTGGTGTCCACCTTCCTGCCCATCACCGGTGGACATCTCTACGTAGCCCTTGCTGCGAAATGACCATGATTGCGTCGTACTAACACCCTTGCAGCAGCGTATCTTCAGGATGAAGCAGCTGCCCAAGAAGCAGGCCGGCACCGACTACGCGCTTTCCTACTCTGACGCTGCCGACACGCCCTACATGACCATGCCGCACGTCGTACGTCTCCCCTCCCCTCCCCTCCCGTCTCACGCCCTAACGTCCCCGCAGCCCTTCGCGCTTGACTACCACCAGACGCTCCTCTCGCTCCTCGACGTGCTCTCCGAGGTCTACAACAAGATCTCGCGCATCCTCGGCCCGTCCGCGTTCCCAGCGGCGGGGAACCACATGACGGGCCCGCTCGGGCTGCTCTCACCGCACCCGGGCGTATCGTACCTCTTCTCCGGCGCGGACACGCCCACGCAGGAGGGCGACGGCTCCCTCTGGGGCATCGCAAACGCGAACGGCGGCGCGTTTGCGGGTGCGCTGAGCAGCCCGCCCCCGAGCTGGAACGCGGCGCTGGGCGATATGGTGCGGCAGATCGACGGGAAGCTCAAGGTGCGTTTGCGCATCGTGAATCTGAGAAGCTGATGGGCGAGTCGGGATCGTTTGTGCAGAAACTCATTGCCACGCTGCTGAAGGAGCTGGACGATTGTGCACGCACGGGCATCAAAGATGAGCTGGCGTCGCTCGACCCGCTGCTCAGGCATGTGTCTGTCGCTGAGGACGTGCGTGAACAGTACGAGTTTGACTGATGCTCATGCGATTTGGGTGGACGGACCGGGACTAACATTATGGATGCATCTAATACATACGATATCCCTGTAAGATAGAGCTTCTGTACGATACACGATCGCGGGCAGATTGTATCAGAAGCCGTAATTACGGACTTTCACTGAAGACGTCAGCGAGCAAACGTCGTTGGCAGACCCCACAGAGCGATCCTCGCATTTGTCGTCGTGAAGCAACGCAGAAGAGTTTTCCAAGGTATGTATATCGCTTTCACACACCAAGACCTAATGATGGCGAACTCGCGCTAAGACCGAAGCTCGACAGCAAGCAAGCGTCGGTTGAGAAGGCAACCAGTCATGTTCGAATACGTGCAGACTTCTTTGTCTTCGCGCGAGCGCCGGCGTCCTTTGCCTGAGTCATTTGCACGCGGCACCGCACGGCAGCAGGGCGGCCGCCACGTCCCATTGGCCAGGCGCGGCCCTGTGTCTCCCACGGTTCGAAAGGAAGGCACAACGACGTCGAGGAATGTCCACGGATGTTGCTGGCACGAGCAAGAGATGGCGAAGATGGCCAGAGCATCACAGGAGGCGTTGACAACGGGGTGGCGTTGCAATCTTTTGTGGACGTCAGCGAATGTTCCATCCGGAACGGGCGCCTACGGATCTTGAGCGAGTCCAGGGGCTTGTTTGGGCCATAGACAATTAGCAGACAGATCCAGCGAGCGCAATGCCATTCAGATGTCCTGGATTTTTGAAAGTTTACCATGCTAGGAAGGTGTTTCAAGGGACCGAAGAGCAGCTAGCGCGAGGGTGGGGAAGAGGAGGGAACAGCATCACAGAAAGAAGAACGAAAATTGACAGCTGCTGATAAAGCCACGTGTATTTTGAGCGGAGCTTGAATATCAGAGGTATATAACAAGGACCAGCTCACGAACCGGTTACCCCCTCCTGCCCCCCCGAGAATATTCCCACGGTCTGAATTTTCTCGTTCGTTTTCTCCGCATTTTCCAGCACGTCCACCAACACTAGACCACTTTACGAACCTTCACGATGTCATTTGCTCTTCCCGCTCGTCAGGTCACTTTTGGTCGACCGGCGCACGTACAGCAGCAGCAGCAGCAGCAGTACCAGCATTCGCAACCACAGCCATATGCTCAGCCACCGCAGGCGCAACAGGCGAATAATGGGCTTGCCCTTCCCTATGGCTCGTATCCACCTCCACCGAGCCTCCCGGGGCCGTCCAACCTTGCGCTGCCGGGGCCCACATCTGTCGCTGCCCCAATGACTGCGTACTCGCAATTGCCACAGCCGGCTGTCCCGTCACAGCAGTCGCAACAGCAGCAGCAGCAACAGCAGCAGCAATCACAGTCACAGCCAGCGGCAGGCAGCAGCCAAGCTGTCGCTGGCCCCTCGACGCCGATTCCGCCTGCTATCCCTGCCACCCCTGCGCCGCTGACGCTCGAGCAGCAACACATCACCGCCGTCGAGGGCATCGTCCCGACGCTCCAAAACATTGTCGCGACGGTCAACCTCGACTGCCGGCTGGACCTGAAGACGATCGCCCTGCATGCGCGCAACGCGGAGTATAATCCTAAGGTTTGTATATTTGATATTTCTTGAGAGTAGCGGCCGGACTCCCGTGTCTGCGCCTGCAGCGTTTCGCCGCGGTCATCATGCGCATCCGCGACCCGAAGACGACCGCGCTCATCTTCGCGTCGGGCAAGATGGTCGTCACGGGCGCCAAGTCCGAGGACGACTCGCGCCTCGCGTCGCGCAAGTACGCGCGCATCGTCCAGAAGCTCGGGTTCGATGCCAAGTTCTCCGAGTTCAAGATCCAGAACATCGTGGGTAGCTGTGACGTGAAATTCCCCATTCGGTTGGAGGGGCTCGCGTACAGCCACGGACAGTTCAGCAGTTATGAGCCAGAGGTATGTTGTACGTTATCCATCTTGAAGATGGTCCTCCTGATGTCGTTGCCGTGTAGCTGTTCCCTGGTCTTATCTACCGTATGATCAAGCCGAAGGTCGTACTGCTGATCTTCGTATCCGGCAAGATCGTGCTTACCGGTGCAAAGGTAAAATTCTCTTTCCCTTATCGGGAGGCGTCGCCTCCCTACCGGTACGCCGGTTGAGATGGATCCCTCCGTATTGAACCTATTACTGACCGTGTCATTCTCCGACCTACCCAGGTCAGGGAAGAGATCTACACCGCATTCAATACGATTTACACCGTGTTGTGCGAGTTCCGGAAACCGTAATCCGGCTCGTATGCGTTATGTCCCCCCATCTCCGCCCGCGTCGTCGACAACACTACCGTCGTTGCTGTTGCGGTCGATGTTGACGATCCGATCCACCTTCGTGCGATAATGGCGCGAGATGAGGGGCTCTTGGGGTTCGGAGGGGTTGTTGCAGGATGTTGGCGAAAATTACGGACTATCGTGAAGATTGGGTCCCCTATTCCCATATTGTAGAAAATCATAGTTGGTAGCACATTGTTCTTATTGTCACTGTATCATGTAGTTTTATACATTTTCGTCGTCGCGCTGCTGGACGGTACGAGTGGATTTTGGCTGTGAGATGGGATGGACACTTGGATTCCGGCGGATGTAGGTCGGAGTCAACGTGATGCCTTGCGTTGAGCGCGCCTGACTCGAATTTTGACTACTGCCGCCACTGCCTCCTGGTCATAGGGCCTTATTGCCAGCTGGCAAAGATATCCCACCTCTTGATCTTGCTTTTGTACGTCTCGTCAGTGTTTTGAACGACCGGGAGTTCCTCTGACTTGTGGTTGAACCGTCTTCACCTCCGCCGCCACTTCCGATCCCAGTTAAGATGCCTTCCGAGCCCTCAGCACCTGCTGCGGTTGACAGCGTCACGAGCTCGTTGTCGAGCGTAAAAATCGCAGAGTACGTCCTCTGCAGTCTTTCACCAACTCCTGTCCTGAATTACTGCAGAGCCGCTACCAGTGCGCCTGCAGAGTCCGCGCCCGCGCCCTCGCAGCCCGGCCCCTCCTCCGCATCCCACTCCGCGCCCGCAGTGAAGCCCGCGCCCATGTCCGACGCGCACGACCAGGTCGTCACGCCGTGGGACGTGCAGGGCTCCGTCTCGAGCGACGGGAAGCAGCTCGCGATCGACTACGACAAGCTCGTCGACCAGTTCGGCACGCGCCGCATCGACCAGGCCGTGCTCGAGCGGTTCGAGCGCCTCACGGGGCACCGCCCACATGTCTTCCTGCGGCGCGGCCTGTTCTTCTCGCATCGGTAGGTCGTCTGTGTGTGTGGAAGGACGGGGGCTGAGGAGACGACAGGGATTTTGATAAGATCTTGGACCGGTATGAGCAGGGGAAGCCGTTCTTTTTGTATACGGGGCGCGGGCCAAGCAGTAACAGCATGCACTTGGGGCATATGGTGCCGTTCGTCTTCACGAAGTGAGTTGTGTTCTTTGATTTCGGTCTACTTTGAGCTCATCATGGTGGAGGTGGCTGCAGGACGTCTTTGACGTGCCACTGGTCATTCAGCTCACCGGTACGTCCGGAGTTGCACTGTGCATTCTCATGGCAAGGTTGACAAAGAGACCGTAGATGACGAAAAGTTCTTGTTCAAGCATGAGCTGAAGGTCGAGCAGACGTACGAGTTCTCGAAGCGCAACGCGCGGGACATCATCGCCGTCGGCTTCGACATGAACAAGACGTTCATCTTCAGCGACTACGACTTCGTCGGCGGCGCATTCTATCGCAATGTGTCTAAGATCTCGCGCCAGATCACCATCAACCAGGCGAAGGCAACGTTCGGGTTCAACGACTCGTAGGTCCTGTCCGCACATCATTATCCAATCGTCAACCAATATGGTATCCGTCCAGCGACAACATCGGCAAAATCCACTTCGCGTCCATCCAAGCCGCGCCATCCTTCTCGAACTCCTTCCCGCAGATCTTCGGCACGACGTCGAACATCCCGTGTCTGATCCCCTGCGCGATCGACCAGGACCCGTACTTCCGCCTCACGCGCGACGTCGCGCAGAAGCTCAAGTACCCCAAGCCGACGCTCATCCACGCCAAGTTCTTCCCCGCGCTCCAGGGCCCGCAGACGAAGATGAGCGCGAGCGACCCCAACTCGACCATCTACATGAGCGACACGCCCGCGCAGATCAAGAACAAGATCAACAAGCACGGCTTCTCGGGTGGCCAGGAGACGGAGGAGGAGCACAGGCGGCTGGGAGGGAACCCCGATGTGGATGTGGCGTATCAGTACCTTGGGTTCTTCATGGATGACGATGAGGAATGGGCGAGGCTGGGCGAGGTGAGTTCTTGCTATACGCGTCAACCACCCGTTGGCTAACGCAAGGTGTGACTTTAGGAGTATCGCGCAGGCCGTCTGCTCACTGGTCAGCTGAAAGCGAAGTGCATAGCAGTTCTGCAAGAGTTTGTCAAAGGGTTCCACGAGGTGCGTCTGAGCGCTCTTCTCTCGTCCACTGCGATCTGACGTCCCGTCTGTCTGGCTCAGCGACACGCCAAGGTCACTGACGAGATCATTGCTGCTTTTATGGATGGCAACAGGAAGATAGAGCCAACGATCGGAAAATGCAAAGCCCCACCAGCCCCGACTGCGGACGCTTGATGCACCAGGGCAGAGGGCGCTTGCTGTATGAAATTAGAGAAGACGAGCAGATTGTATGTCTACACAGTGCACACATGCTAGAGAATGATTATCACTTTATAAGCCGTGGAAAACTTCAGTTCAAGCCTATCCTTAAGATTCCTTCAGGGAGTCATAAAAGCAAGATGAATCAACCAGTCGAGAGAGACGGGCGGGCGTTGTGGTCTGGTTGAATCGGCGGGATCGGTCCTGATATCTCGAGATGTGTGGGACCGAGGAGATGAAGAACGGTTTGAGGGAAAGTAGCTCTCACGAACAACCTTCACGTCACAACACCTTCAAGATGTCTCAAGCAGCTTCTCTAGCGTTGAATGCAACCATCTTCTACACCGTCTGATCCTGTCAATAGGAGCGGTCTGTGGTAAACATCGATTCGACTCATCAGATAAGGATGGTTCTGTGGCTGCTTGTCCCCGGTGAACCTGAGATTCATACTGAAAGTATCCACTACAAATTGCCCCATCATGGGAATGACTTCCACATTCGAAGAATGGTCCTAACCTGGTGCTTGAGAATCCGGTGAGTGCATGCATGAAGGCCCGGTGCTAGCGTAGCCCAGCCGCCCTACTATCGTGGGTGGGTTTGACAAGGTTTGGGAGAGAAATCGCGACGAATGGCGGTGCATTTATGAGTGTCCTTCCTTCGGGCACAGAGCCTCGGGCTCAAATGGCGAAGCCCTGATAGGCTGCGATGTGCCCGTATCGGGAGCGGAGGACTACACCTCTACAGCGCAACCTCAGGCGCTAAACTTGCCTTGGGAGACGCGGAGCAGGTCAGCTGGCACAAGCGCAGCGCGATGCTATCGATGCAAGGATCAGATGCTTGGCTTCAAGTAGACATGACTAGCGAAGGGAACCGACTGCCTTGAGTCTAGGCGTGCGACGGACGAGGTGGAGGTTCTATATTGGAGAGACCTATCGCAATTCGAGCCACATAAAGGACCGCCCCTAGGTGGAGTCAACTAGGAGTAACGTCGCTTTAGTGCTGGATGACCGGGGTCCGACGGATAGACTTCTGCCACGAAGTGAGCCTCGGGACGACCATGAGCAGAGGAAGCATCAGACGAGGGAGGACGTTCCGACCCAAAAGTCGGGTTCAGTTCCCAGAGTGCCTTGCAAGGCGTTTTCTAGTTCATACAGACATCAAGAGTGTATGTTGCCTCTGAGCAACGGCCTGTCGGCATTGTGCATCAGGTGCGTCAGTCTGTCGTCAGAGATGGGGTCGTGATGATGGTTGAAGATCTCCTTAGGTAAGGGATCGACATTGGACATGTACTCGGTTATTGGAATGAGCGGTCGGGTGTTGCACGATTGCAGCGTCAGTGAGCGGACATGCGATCCGGAAGCTAAGAAGGTCGAGTCCGACTGCGGGAATGCTCGTGCCCTCTTGCGCATAACAATGTCCATTCACTAGTCCGGCACGAGACCAAGGCAGTAGGCGACATTAAAGACGTATTGCAACCTTCATGGGCGTCGAAGTATGCCCTAGCATTGGGCGTTCAATTTCGGCTAACAAGGAACACGACACCAGTGGGCAAGGGTCTTGAGGCCTGATGGGTCTAATAATCTCACGTCGATGAAGGGCGTGATGACGAATGAAGCACGGGAGACAGCGTAAACAAGTTAGACTTCTCGAGCGACGTGTGCGTTGCATATCCGTTCAGCAGAGACGAAGAGAAACAGAGAGCAGGCGTGAAGAACGCTAGATGCGCCCGATAGAAGTATGACAGGAGAACGTTTTGTGATGCAGACCATGGTGAGACTCAGGGCGCAGTCGAGGCGAATTGAGTCTAGTATGTGTTTATTCTGTGCATTTGTTGACAGATTACTTGAGAGCAATCTACAAATGGCTCGGCGTGTAGTGATGTAACTTACAGAATCACACCAATATTGTTGGCCATCGGGATCAGCGACTACAGTTCATGCAGTAACATAGTCTACCGGCCTGTGTATGACCAGAATGAACAGCTCAGGACTCCTGTTGAGCATGTAAGTGGTGTCTAGGCGTGCAGTAAGAGAGCAGAAGTAATGACACGCGAGTAAAGAACGAAGGGTCGTCTCCGAGCCTCGCTCCAAAGGAACGAGTACACGTCATGCTGCAGTGGCTGCGCACAGAGCTCTCTAATGCCACGTCGACTTTTCGAATGACACCAGAACTGCGTGCAGGCTAGTTGGGCAGCGCTGATCCAGAGCTATCAGCGGGATAATGGAAGGTGCCCGAGGATGCATGGAATAACCATGAAGTTCCAATTTGATAGGATCATCGATGTCCCGGCGATAAAGATAAGTACTCGGAAGAAATGTCTGCGGAGAATAGAGATACACCAGGGTCGTGATTCAGATGCTGGAGCAACTTACAACGAACCTTATATATGGAAAAACAGCTAGAAAGGTGAGTTATCGAGGTTACTGTCGTCGTGCGATAGATATGGAATACTCGAAGGATGGAAGACTCAGATTGGTCAGCAATCGGAGAAACGGGATGAGACGATGATAGCTACAACGCACGTTCGTTCTCGAACAAGGGCTTTTGATGCATTATCTAACCACAGAAGCTTTCAATGGAACGGACGGGCCCATACAAGATGCAATTTGCTGAGTTCCGCGGACGTAGGATGCTCGAGTGCGTTTGCGTAGACCTGGAGATAGAAAAAACGAGAGCATCAGTTAGATGACGGCATGGAACGAACCTTCTATCCACCGGTCGGGGAAGACCTGACGGTGTCTGTCAAGACCGGTGTTAGCCGCCCTGCGACAGTCAAGCCCGTGGGACCACTATAGATACCGGGATTCCCATCCGGGAAACATTTTTAGAGACCCCAGAGGTGGAGATTTCACTTCGCCCCCTTTGTATGCGCATTCGCATGCCGCAAGCTCTACATGATGGCAGAGAAGGGAAGTTGACACTGATTCTCCACAGCCACTGTACGCCGTGAACTCCGCGAGCTGTCATTACCCACAGTATGTGCCGTACTGCGTCGTGACGAGTCCATCCGAATGGAGGCCAAAGGGTACTTCACTAATGACTTCATGTATGGAATTGCGCTAGACTGCACGGGGTCAGTGTAGCCATTCTGTAGCAAATCAATCAATTCAGGTACATGGCAGCTTTTTTGCGCGGAAGAACTTTGGTGTGACCCTTGCGAGGAACGATCGCGATGTGAGGGTCAAGAGGGCCAAGCATGCCGAACTGAAGCTGAAGTTGATCAGTCACTGATACCAGGTTCTGCCCGCTTCGCTCCAACCATGTACGTATTTTTCATCCCAGCAGATGCTGAACAAGACAACTTAAGACCTTTAAAAGTGGAGTGCGAACCATAAACATGGGAATGCTGCTGGCGTCTGATAACCACTTCCGCTGGCATGAACTTAGCGCCGGGTGGCGCACCTCAATTATTGAATCCACGTCGTAGCATTTCGAGATACTATACAATGTCATCCGTATACCATCTGGCGCTACAAGCGGTGCTTGGTAGGTATCTATATCTACACAATTCATTCTTTCGATAGGATCTTGACATGACGAATTTTCAAGCCACGTTGTCGAGAGGTGACCCCGGTGAACTCCAGCCGATCATCACTCACGGAACCCGTTCACACTCGATTTATCTCTATGAAGCATTCAGAATGTAGAATGTTTTAAAATGAACTGATCCGCTCGCAGAAGCCAAGTCCCGATCGCTATGACAGCCGCTGCTTTGTGCGCAGGGGGCACGACCAGAATTTTACTTACCTAAATAAATGGAACTGACGAATAGGTTTATCTCCTTCTTTATGTGTTAATGCCAGATATCTCATTAGAAGTCAACAGTACTGTAAACGTTGACGATTGTCAGATCCGTTACATGGAGGCAGGATATATCGTGATCGATCGGTCTATGACGCTCTAGGTCGGCCGCCCTCAGTCTCGGACTTCATGATGGCGACATCAAGTGGACAGCCTCAAGCATGGCGGTCTTTGGATCTAGCTGCTGACATCTCGCGAAACTTGTTCTTACCCTTTGCTTGCATCGGATTTCAATATGATGCTGGCATCAACGTCGCACCAACTGTCCTATCTGGCTCCGCCGTCCGCCGTGCCTCTGGAGGATCCGCGACTGAGCCTTTATCTTGTCCCAAACGACCCAGAACGTACGACTCTTGTGTCTCCCACTGGAGAAGGCATATACCAGGTCACGACCTCGAAACCACGGACGCTTGGAGGGCCTGCAGTGACCGTCCTCAAACGACGTGCGCACTCCACGGGCGACAGTGTCGTTGCGGAAATCGAATGGAGGAGATGGGGCGCTCATCCGGTAGTCCGGTCTAGCATATTCGACGGCGTTCTCCAGAAGCTCAAGATCCATGATCTTCTGCACAACAAAGGCGGACGCTTTAGCTTGTGCGTCTCGTAATGTCAGCCGCAGCTCTTTCGGAGCTAGAAAGAACTCACAATCCTCTTTGATTAGGACCCGGTACTTCCTAGGCAACGACGACATTATGTACCGCTGGAAGCTGGTTCAAGGCATCGGCTACGTGGTATGTACCTCTTTGACTAAGATATGGTCGTGCGTCGGGTTCATTGTTTGCAGTTAACAAATCGCAGGTCAGGCAAGGAAGTTGCACGATTTACGCAGGAAGTTGTGACCGACGGATTCTTTCGCGGAGAGAGGAAATGGTTGCTCTCGATAGAGCCAGGCACGCTCAACGTGGACATCATCATCCTCACCTTCATCATCGTGGAGAAGAGGAGGAGGGATCGTGTTACAGATTATATGGCGATCACGAGAGAGGACGACGAAGATCCTGACGAGGGCCCTGGTGCCGAATTCGGTGGAGAGGTATAATTGAGGTGTCAAATTCCTGGGTTTATGGGATTTTTCGGGTTCAGGCGTCGGCGTATACGCTTTCCTTGGGACACTGCGGGTTGACGTTGTTCATGTTGAGAGAGCTGCTCCTTAGTTTACGATGTTCACCAGCACCGGGCATCAGTATCTTGGCAATGTATCATATATATGTTTTCACTGGTTCACGCGAACAATACGGCTATTCCGACGCTTTAGACAAAATCACAGGGCGAGGATATTCGTATGCGTGCTTGTGTCATGGGCACACAGCTTCTCTACTGGTGTCTTAACATCCGCCGCGCGAACCTCGAACTCTTCGCATAGGGAGCTGAAGCTCGTCGACCGGACTTATGTACCGGCTCCCACCAAATTACGCGAACGAATCGGTGCGCAAAGATGTACTTACTGCATTGCACCTTCAATAATAAATAGTCAACAGATAAAGATCCGAGCGTAATATTACATTATATGCAGCATATAGCAAAATTGATTGCTGATGCACGGCTACAGATAATGGTGATGATTTGGGTCATGTAATCCCCTCTCGCTCACGCTCCATCTGCCGGTTTCATCGTTCGCAATCGAAGGGAAAACCGACAGATTGACTCAGCAAACAAACTCGCCAAGTGAGCGAAATGAAACCCTCTTGCCAAACCAGTGAGACACTAGTGTCGGCGGGGGGCCACCCTATATCACTGTCATCCGTGGGAAAACCTCCTTTATCACGGGCTCAGCCCTGAGCCCACGCCCTGGTTGAATGACGTGCTATGCCCAGGAGCCTCAGCACTAAGTAGTACGGTTCGTTTCATAGCTGAGCACGCAACGCCATCGTATAGCCTACACGGTTGAACGCAGAAGAGGAGTTAAAATTAGAAAGCAAAAGCAGAACGACAGGCAGAAGTCGACGCCGAGATGTGCAGGGGTATACCACACCGAGGTGAGGCTGCAGCGCGCGAACAGAACGTCGTGCCACAATCGAGATGCGGCAGACATCAAACCACCATGAAGTTGAGTGTCACAGTTACCCGAGGATAAGCCCCAGTCAAAATTGACATGAGCTAATTCTAATTAGGTTGAGAAAAATCGAGTTAAGTCTGGGCACATCTAGTTACGTCCGGAAGTTCTAGTT
>KV722601.1:0-36747 GCA_001687445.1 Obba rivulosa
GAAAGAGGCATCCTCTCCAGTAGCCCCAGGATGCATCGATAGGGTGAGTCGACGTCTAACTGGATCTTTAATCTGGGTCAATTCGTGCGGAGTTGATGCTTGGTCGAGCAGGTGGCGGTATACGGAGTCGTACTCGGGCTTGATGCAACGGAACGTGCTTGACGATGCACCGCAGCACCAGATGTCGTACGATGTACATATCGTCTTGGCTGCCTTCCCTTTCCGTAGAGGCTGTGAGCGTTCAGCCGCCCGTATGATCTTGACATTCTTTGCGTTCTTCTTTGTCGGCGCCTCCAAAGCGAACACGACCCGGATCACGGGAAGCTCGTGCTCCGGAGGAAATATACCAAGCAGATAGGGATCCATGGCGTCGAACAGCGCTACATGCGGTGTCCTGCCCATATTTTGCTTGTTCTTCGACTGTATGAGGACGATGGAAATATTTTCCACCTTCATCTTGTCGTTGAGATGGAGCTTGGCAAGCAGGAGATCTATGCCATCTTGGCCGTCTGCGCAAATCACCGCAGCGCCTCGAACCATGAGCCGGAGTAGGTTCTCCCTGGTAAGCATCTTGCGATCAAGAACCTTGACGAAGTGTGTGACATATAGTCTGGAGTTCTTGAAAACCTCATCGAAAGTGCGCTCATCGCCGGTCGCACCACATGAAGGCGGAGATTTCATCAGTTCCTTAAATGCGGCATCTGGAAGCAACGTCTCGAAGAACTTGATAGTTGGAGTGATGTAGTGCACTCTCGTGGCAGAAGTACCAAATGCATAATCGTCCAACGCTTGAAGGAGAATGTTTGCAACGACTAGTTCGCCCCGGTCGCCTTTAGACATATTCGGTGATCGAAGGATGGTTTGGAGCGCTGTGCATGACACAAATCCAGGAGTGCGCATTACCTTCGCGGCTGCTTCGACGACGGTTAGCTCGGAAGGTGCGACGGTTAACATACTGGTGAATGCGGTGTCTATGCTCAAACACAGCCGTAAGTGGTTTTCGACTTGTTGCATCTCCATGTCCTCTTGACGGGATGATTCCGGTTGTGGTCGAGACTTGAATTGGAGTGCTAGTCGTGGTGCCAGTACAGCCAACAGTTGGTTCGGCGTGAGAATAAGCCCTTTGCCTTGTCTGGCGTCCTGAAGCATGAGTAGCTTCTGTATCGCAAAGTCTATCAGTTGATACTTGACTTCGAGAGAACCATTCGAATAACGTGCTCCCCATCTAGCGAACAACTCAGAAAATGAGTCGAAATCGGGACGAAATCAATGAACCGACTCACAAAGGACGACCCAGCTTCACCCAATAACTCATCTCCGTTACTCTACGGAGGTCCCAAGTGCCATCGGCAACGAACTTCTCATTTAGTACTAGGTTGTCGAATCCGAAGGCACAGTATGGCGGAATGGTGAAAAGCTGACCTCCTGATAGGCGTCCGGAATGCTCTGCGACGAGAGGGGGGCAGAATTGAGAAATGTGACCAGTAGTGGACAAGAACAGGCTGCAGAGTGGATGCTTCCTTAATGCTCTAAAAACGCGTCGGAATGATGCGAAGCTAGACCAGTATGAGCCATCATCAGCCCAGTGATACTTGCCCATCATCTCGGCCTCGTCGAGAGCAATAATAACAATTGATCTGTTAGGAAAGTTTTCATGTTCAATATCAGTGCTTCTCGATTCTGACGCCGCAATCACGACCTTCAACAGATCTTGAGCCGAACTCTCGAGGGTCATTGTTGTCAATTCTTCTGCAAGCATTGTTAATATCTGTCCAGCTCGTATACAACCAGTTTAACTTACCATCTTGTTCCCTTTGCAGCTTGAACTTGCGCTGAGGCGTAGACGTGCTTCCTTCGGTGGGCAAACCGAGCTCGCTTGTGCATTTCATTAGCTAACCATGACATAGTACGGTAGAGTTAGACATAAAAACATCGCCAGATCTCGGTGACTTACAATCTTTGCTCTTTTCTTCACCGTGTGATAGAATCTAGTGCGTAGGTGGCCTTGCCTGTGAAACGTCCGCCCAACCGACATATACAGACGGAATTGACGCGCAAGGGACGTAGGAAATTCTGTCAAGGCTTGCTCTCTCTCGTCCGCATTCAGTGTCTTGTCCGCATTAATGGCAGCATAAATGTCACCACAGACAACATCCTTCGTAGTCCAGAAGAGCGCAGTGAGAAGTGCTGTGAAGAATTTGTCGCAGCGTTCTGGACTGAATCCAGAAATGACTTCCCCTTGGTCGTCGAGCTTCACGCGCCGTATCGACTTGTCAGTCTGTTTCTCAATCCATGCACGAATCTCCGAGTCAGCAGGCGGGTATGCTGAACGTTGTGGTATGAGCAAGAAAGTCTGGATGAGCATAAGGGAGACTTACTAGTGGTCTCAACGGAGAGATTTAGGGGAATCGTCATGTTCTTCTTTGACAGCTCATCCATAGTGCGCGACTTTCCAATCCCTGACGCATTGGCAAGAGGGAAAATCCACGAGTATGTTGCTTCACCGCGGCTTCTTGTTATATACTCTTGTAAGCCTTTGTCTGATTCGCCCAGAAAGTCTTCATTCCAGGAAGCCACGGTCGCTTTACCATGTGTGAGCATAAGAAGTCTCGGCGACTAAGAACAAAAACATGACCATACCATTCTTCTCGTCGGAAGTAAGTTCCCTGCTCTGCGCTATAACATGGTGTCAGGATATTACTGTTCGAGAGCGGAGATAATGCGAGCTCACATAGGACAGAAATGGTCTTGGTTCTCGGCTGATGAGAACTCTGGACGCGGAAGATCTCTATAGTTTTGCAGTCAGTCATTGAGACCGGTGGGCTCGAAGTTGACACCCACTTAGACAGCGTAAACGCCGAAAATCTTGTCGTTCTACTGCATCAGCTATGAATTTGCGGAATTCTGAATACGTGGTACAAAGGAAACGTAGGGTATGCGCCGCTGTTTTGCGCTCGTCGAACAAATGCAGTGCTACGGAGAAGAATATCCCCAACACCAGATATGATCCAGCAGGGGTCATTGCATCTACCGGATAGAGGTCTGACTCTGTAGCAAGGTTGGCGAGTACCTCGGAGTCCCATTGGCGATGCTGCTCTTCCGAATGTTCATCAACCAAAGTCTCGAATAAGTGCGGTAGTTCCTGCACGCCGCTTGTTGACTGCTTCACCGCCTCATCCGAAGACACGATCATAACAGTGTTGTCTGACGGTGGCAAGCCTCCACGCCGAACGCGTTTCGGAGAAGGCGATGCAGCAGAAGAAGCAGGGCGTTTAGGAGGATTGTGGGGGGGAGCCATACGGAGGGTGTTCTTGACGAAATGCGGAGTCAGTCATCTGGAACTATTTATGCACATCGAGCTGTGGCTCGCCAGGCCACACAGAACAACAGCACCACAAACGGCCACAGACCCATAATGAAACAATGGCTGCTTCGCACAAAAGCGCCACGTCAGAACCGTTCAAGCGGCATCCGGGGGATTTCTACTGAAGCGCACCCAGCGAGTACTCCTTTTGCGTGTTGCAAAATTTATAGTTAACCTATGAAGCCGTCAAAATGGGGGCCCACAATAACGGAAATCACTCACTGTGGTATCAGGCAAGGTGTAATCATTCGACTGGATCAGCTAGCAAACGAAAGGACGATTCACTCCAGATAACAGTCCAAGCAGGTAAGCCTGCGAGCTTCAGAAAGCAATCGGGGCAGAATAGGTCGTCACTCGTGTATAAGTTATAGTACATTCCTTTCAAATTATAACAGCGCAGCACAAAGGCAAGAATCTATACAACTGTAAAATGTGCCCAAGAGTCGTTCAACACGGTCGCACTTGGGTATAAAGAGAAAGCGCAGTGGCACGTCGTGCTAAAATTGACGTCAGTTATGGATGAATTTTTCGTACATACTTCTGAGGTAACCATGTCTAGCAGCTCCTCGTATGCCTTGTCATGTTTCGTCCCGATACTGCGAAATGTTCTCGAGGACACTCCAGCACACCATACATCGAATACAGTGCAAGGAGCTCTACGACGTCCAGCGCAACGAGCGAAGAGTTGCTCTCGACGATGCACAGAAGCTAGGGGCGTAGTGTTGCCTCCATCACCTTGAAACGGCACATTGAGAGCACATACGAGGCGTATGACCGGAAGTGCTTCTTCTCCGCCAAAAAACATGTTCTTGACAAACGGGTCCATGCGGTCAAAACACGTTAGACGAGAGACATCAGAATAAGAGGTATCCATGGGCGCCTGGACTAAGACGGCCGAAACGTTTGAAGGTCGTAGCTCGTTACTACCGTGGAGAAACGGCAAAACCAAGTCCACCTGGCCCTCTCTATTCGCGCAGATAATTGCAGCGCCACGAACAATGCAGCGCATCAAGATCTCGCGCGACAGAACACCAGGATCGAGGACTCTGATGAAATGCGTGATGTACATTCTTGACTCCTTGAAGACCTCGGTGAACGTTCCAGTGCCGTGAGATGGCGGCGTTTGCATCAAGTTATAGAAGGCATTACTCCGAAGCAGCTGCCTGAAGAATTCCGGGACTGATACAACGAACCGAGCTCTTGTGCCGGATATCTTGTCAAACGTGCATTTGTCGAGGGTGTCGATGATGATATTCACCATGATTAGCTCGCCCCTATATCCTCTCCAAAGTCTGGTATTCTGCAAAACATATCGCAGCGCCTTGCATGATTCGAAACCCCGGCGCCGCATGATCCATGCAGCTGCTTCGACGACAGTAGGTTCTGAAGTAGCGACGGTCCACGTAGCACGGCTCGGAGAGTACGGGTCGAGAGCGAGGCACATCCTGAGATGCTTTTCGACCTGGTTCATTTCGACGTCACCGCCATACACTCCGGGATGGCGCGGGCCAGGTTTGAATTCGAGCGCGAGCCGCGGTGCAAGCACTCCGAGAAGTTGTGACTCGGATAAGTGACTCGTGTCGTATTCAGTCGAGCCACCCAGCAGCAGTTGAGCCGCGTACTCGATGAGGCTGCCCTTAACGAGCTTGGAGCCGTATTTGAATCTCCTTCCCCACCTAAACAGTTGATATTCAGCAAGTTGCCGGTAAATAGGAACCTGTACTGACAAAGGGCGGCCCAATTTGAGCCAGAACTCAGGCTGTGTCACTTTATCCAACGTCCAAGAGCCATCTTCGACGAGTTTGTCGTCGGCGATGAGATTGTCGAATCCCAGGAAGGAAAATGGAGTTACTGATGGGCTGCGCATGCTGAGACGAGCAGAGCGTTCTGGAGGAGGCATGGGAACAGGCTGTATCGGCAACCATGCAGACGACAGCACAAGAGTGGAGATCGGCATGCGACAGAACGCCCTAGATGCGTATACCAGGGAGCACATCCTAGACCAATAGAGTACACCCTTGGACACGTAATAACGCATCAAAGCTTCGGCTCCGTCAAAGGAGACAAACATCCTCGGGGGAAGAGACCAAACATCCTCGGCATCGATATCGGCGGAGTTCAGATAACCGACGTCCACCAGAGCTTGTATCATCTCTTGAGCGGCACGTTGAGCTATAGTGATGAAATGAGCCGCGCAATCAGCTCAAGTCTGCGCAAGAATCGTATAATCATACTGTGTACATATAGTTCTTCGCATCTGTACTCTTCATCGCTAAACCCACTATCTGATCCTATATCAATGTGATGTAGCAAGGTGAACTAATGAAATTCAATTGCTGAAAATCCAAGTCTAACAATTATGTAAACGTACACTGTCCGCTGACTCCATAACATCTTGATAAAATTTTCTGCGAAGGATTCCCTGGGTGTGATATGTCTGCCCGAGACTCATGAAGAGTCGGAATTGACCGGCGAGAGAGGTTGGGAAGCTTGTTAGTGCTGTCGACTTCTGTAGTTCATCCAGCGCCTCTTCTTTCTCAATGGCGACACGTATGCCGTTCCTAATATATCTGGTGGTTGTCTTGAACAGCGCTGAGTAGAAGATGTAGAAGAACGCGTGGCCATCGTGAACAACCAGAGCATCGATGTAGCATTCCGAAGTTCTCCTAATGGTTGCCTTCGCCGATTTCTTGAGGAACCAATCCCGGAGTGCCGAATCAGGAGGAGGGTATGCTAGCGAAAGATATCAATGTGGCCGTTCTGAAAAGTGAACGAGATTGCGCACAGCCTTCTGGCGAGAAATTCACAGGAATGACGAGGTGCAGTTTTGATAGTTCGTCGACCGTCCTTGATTTGCCCGAGCCTAATGCCTGGATGACAGGCGTGACCCGAACGCCAGAGTTCGCATTTTCAACAATGTGCTCATAGAGAGCTCTATCCGCGTTCCCAAGGTATGGTGCCTTCCAAGATCGAACGATCGCTGAAAACATATTAGATGTGTGTGGATTGACTAAACTTTATGCATATACCCTTAATTTCTGCCTTCGTAGGACAAGAACCACAATAAGCTGAAATATTTGGACTAAGCTGGATCAGTTACGCAATACGAAGGAAGGCCTACCGCGTTCCAATTCTTGATCTTCATGAGGGCAGCGCTTCCGAAAAATCTCTACCAGTGTAGCCTGAATAGCTGCGCACACCAGACAAATGGGTCGGGACTTACTGAGACATCTGATCCGCCTGAAGTCCTTCCTCTTGAAAGCTTCTGAAATTGCTGAGCACAGATCTTTGCTCTCCTCGCACTGGAGCATGATGGTGCCACAAGCGATGCTGGCATAGTCGTAAAGGTCCTCCGCCACTCCAACAAAGCTGCCAATGAATAGATACGAGTATATTGGTCTATTCAGGTCCCAGTCAATCGGACCGAGATTTTTCAAAAACTCTTCGTCCCACGCGCGATGCTGCGCTTCGCTGACATCGTCTGGTACGGTGTCAAGAGTTGGGACCAGTGGGACCTTGCACGGTTCAACTTCTTGGCGAGGTGCTCGGCGAGGTTTCTTTAGTGGCCGAGGAGATATGGCAGAAAACCTGACTCGTTTTCGTGAAGTAGATGCTGTCAACATACGGAGCGATTTGTGGACGATGCAAGCGCAGACAGATGAATTGCCGCCAGCCACAATCGCATCGGCAGTGGCCAAGCTCTGGGCGTTAGATCAGTATCCACGTGGCATTGAAGTACAATCTTACGCGCTTTTCGACCTGCTGCAGCCCCGTGTCCGTCTTGTGGATGACGGTGCAAGGCTACGACTGGAGCTCCAACATTGTCCTTGTTTGATATTGTGTATCAAGCGGATACTTCGTGCGCAAACACAACACAGGCCGATCACCAATAGTCCGGTGCTCTGTACTGTACGACCCCACCTCCGCCCTTCTTTCTCTCCGCCTCCCAACGCTCGATCCAGCGCCCCATCTTCTTTCGCCCGCTCTCGCTCCCTACGTTCACTGTCGCGATCATGCGACCCCAGTCCAGCGAGAGCGCGAAGGCACTCAGCTCGAAGAACGAGCTATGCTCCGAGTATGGCACGCCGTAGACCTGCAGACACGGCGAGCTGTTCTTCGTTGGCCGGAGGTTCGCGCAGGTGTAGGTCCGTGATTGTGCGCGCTTGATGAGCGAGAGAAGGGAGGGGATGTTGCTCGTGTCTGTCCCGCTTGGCGGCGTGTACCTGAATTGATAAGTGTTAGGGAAAGAGAGCATGCGAAGAAGTAGGTATGACTGACGTCCAGCCGGTGGGTCTGAAACCTATCGCGCGTGAATAATGACCTTTGAAACGTGCCACGTAATCCTTCAGACGATCGGACGCGATAACGCCTAGTGGGACCAGGTGCACGCCACCCTCCAACGGGTCTCGAGTGAGTAGCGCGTCCAACTCTAGGTCCGCCTCGCAGCGCAATATCGCCTCCTTCCTGCTATCACAGAAGACCTTCGTTCCGAGCGCACGTGCGATGGCTGCAAAGTGCCCGAGTGTGAGTCGTAGTATAAATCTATCATAAATGGTTTATGTACCTTTGACAATGCGCTCCTTCCCGATAGAATACGTCCTACGGATGTTACGTTAGAACCAGAACCTGGACGTCTTTCCAACAGGCATACCCGACAATGACGAGCACACGACCTGCAATGCTCTCCTCTTTCTTGTCCGTTTTCTCATGGACAGTGACCCAGCTGTCCATTGTTTCCTTCTGCTTGCCTTTCGGGTCGCCATCTTCCAGCGGCTCTCCACGCACGATCCTACGCGCCAACTCAGCACAAGCTGCAATGACCTGCGGCTGCGGCGGAAAGCAGTACTGCACAACCGATATAAGTGACAAGATCAGATCGGTCGAGCTTTACGGAGAGACTGAATTGACGAACCTTGGGGTCGAGATAAGTCGTGTCCAGGTAGACATGGTCTATACGCTTATTTTTGACGGAAGGATGCAGGACATGCTGTGGTGAGGCGCGGAAATCACCGCAGTGAAGATAGCGGAACATCCTCTTAGATCCTACGAACGGTGAGCTGTACGCACTATCGCCCGCATTCACAGTTTGCGGGCCCTCGAAGAGAAAAAGGCATGAACCAGGGCCTGCTCGATGTCCGATCAACTATCTGAAGGTAAGACTCGGTGAACGGAAGACGTACAGTGATTCGCCTCGATGAGTGTCACACTCACACCGCCTGTATCTGGGACGACAGTGGGAACGTCCATGGGAAGCGGTCGTACCCACTTGCGATCCACGCCGAGCATGTGCACAATCAAATTCGCGGTTCCTTCCGAGCAGTATATAGGTCCGCTCTTCCAATTCGACGACAAGTTTGTGTAATGGTCGGAATGCGCATGGCTGTCGAGACATATAATGATCAGAATGCACTGTTCATCAACAAACGGTACGAGCGACCTACGTCAGGAAATATGCCGTGATGCCAGGTATGGTGCCATAGCGGAACGCGTCAACGGCAATGGGCATACCTTGAAGGACCTTGTAGAATGGAGCATGACGGCGACCGCCGTTGGCTCTGGTCGGACGGAAATTACGATCCTCCGCAGCCGACGCTTCTTTCCAGGCCGCCACCTCCTTGTAGGAAGACATCAACATACTGAATGCGCTTGCGTCGCTACCGGGGCTAGACTTGCGTAGGACTGGGTGTGGAATGGCACTTGATCCCGCATGTGGCATTTCTGCCTTGGGATGCATTGACTCTCGCTTTGGAGACATCGGAGGAGCCTTGCAGGAAGCCATGCTGTCAATGCAATCATTGACATGCCTCTGAATCACCTTGTATAGATTCGACTTGGATGAGCAAATGCAACTCGTGAAACATGAAGTCACATACCTCCTGACATAAGCCTCGCAGACTCATGTCGCATAAGGGGCACCGCTCAACGCGATCGTCGGGTGCCGCAAGTGCTGGGGTAACATCATCCAATGTCAAATCAATATCTAACCCGCTGCATGTCTCGGTGTCGACAGTGAGGTCAATGTCGACATCACCACCCTCCGGCATATCAGGGTCAACGTATTCCAGCTCGTCGTCCCCTGTTCCCCAATAGTCGTCGCTGTCCGGGACTCCCAGCACGACCGCGATTTCACGTTCCACATCCTCGGACGGTGGAGTTGCTGTCGAGGACTTGACGTCGTCATCGGCGGTTCGAGACTCAGTAATGACTTGCACAGTGGTCTCGACAATAGTCGACGCAGATGTACCGCTGATGTTGGTAGCGGAGGACGTAGTGGCAGATGAAGATCCAAGTAACAGAAATGGGATGCCAAACGGAGACGGCTCACGCTTCGCATTATTGACATGCGACACTGTGCCGTTGCCTCCACAGTCCAAGGATTGGGCAGGCATGGTCGAGGCGATGCCATCGTCGTCGCTGTCCAGGTTGTCTACCGGAAGAAGTCCAGTGCTCACAAATTTGTCGTGCTCGGACGAGATCAATTCTGTGTAGCTCGACTGAGCTCTGCCCGAGACCGTGGTGGAGACCGCCTTCGACGGGAGACAAATCTCAGCGACCTCCTCGTCGGAGTCTATGACAATGATCTCGACATTCGTTGGGACCTTGCGCTCCGCTGGCGTCTTCTGCTTCTTGAGGCGAAGGTTAGGTGACGGCTGGACTTTTGGCTTCTTCCTCGTTCGAGAGCCTTCCGACCTTGAAAAGAAGTCATGCAATGTTGCCGAGGGTGGGGATTCCTTGCGTTTCTTCGCCATCGTAACTTTAATATAAGCACAACGTGTAAGATATGCAGCGGTGTATGCAAAGAGCAAGGTGCGTGTTGGCCATCAAGGATGTCGCAGCGGTGCTGTCTTGAGTCAACAAGAAGCTGGAAATATGACAAGCGCCCGCTTAGCGCTCCTAACTTCAGCGCTTCAGCTGTGACGAAAACGCGCGTGACAACACTCGCGCGAGCACGTGAGCGTGCTGACAGTGACAGGCGCGAAATTAGCGCTCTTCCAGGCTCTTCCCTACGGCGAGATCTACCGGTACCACCATTGCACAGATATTGGTCTCGCAAATGGAGATCTGCATGTCATGATCCTGGGACTGAATGTATCAGACAGAGATCGCGTCCACAAGGAATACAGCTGCGTTACTGGCACAGAACCTGAACCGCACCAACACAACTAATCGCTGACAATATATCATAGATATCTTATGTCGGTTCGGTGACCGGGTACAACAAGTCTTTAGGAAGATCGAGCGAGAACCATGTTCAAGCTCAGTAAATATCGTTGCAATTATTGCCCTAGAACGCTAGGAAACTTCTCCTTGATATATTCAACCACTGCATCCGGTCCTTTCTCCACCTGCAATCCATAAGGTAGGCTGAGCGTCTTGACATTCGGGCATGTCTCCTTGGCAATCGCTACGATTTCCTTTGGAGAGCGCATGATTATACTTGTTCCCCGGAGTTTCGAGGCAGTAACCGCGTACCTGCGCCTGTTCGGGTGTCCACATTGACGCTGTAAACTGATCATTGAGTGAGCGAGAGATGCAGCCGACTAACTCGGACTCGGCAACGTACCAGAACATCTGGCCGCTCTCTCTCCACAGTCTCTTTGACATCCTCCACGCCTAAACAAATCCTTGATGTGAGATCAAGAGATCGCCGTCGCATGACCTTAACTCACGTTCAATATTGGCGACATGTTCGATCTCATACTTTTCCTTCATATCATCTACAACACGCGCTATTAGGCGCTTTGCACGCTCAGGTGCAGTATTGACTGTGATGAGCTTGATAGGAGCCATAGTGGTTGCGGGATAAGTCGCCTGGATTGAACGGCTCCGATCCGCGATATTGTTCCCACCAGCGCACCGGAGGTTTCCATATTGATACTGTGTTCTTACGTTCACACGACACAAATCCATAGCACACAGAATCGCTTGTCCTAGTCGTTGGATCGTCATCTATATCGTGAAAACGCATGATCGGCAATGATGTACTAATATAACAGCATGCGCATTCTACAGAGGGATGAGATGAAGGAATGCAGAGACAACACAAACGAGCAGCGACAGTCGATTCGCAACCCCTGCATTAGCACTTTGCGCCTTCGTCATGGCTGTCGATGCAGCCGTAGTCGTAGCTGTCGCTGTCGCGATAAAGCTCTCCCAGTTTGCGATCGTCGCAGACGGGAAAGTATACGTTGACTGTGTAGCCCCCGACCCGTAGAAGATGCCCGATTGTCCAGGCAGGACATCATTCACCAGCGAAGAATTCTCGCCGCCCACAACGAGCGGACCGCTGGTGGAGTTGACCACAAGTCCAGTGTCATTATTGCCTAGAACGAACTCCCGGAGGAAGACGAACGCCTAGCACAGCAGTCAGGGAAGATATCCACGCATGGCGAGTTGTGCTTACTGAACCAGGCTGCTGGTCCGCGACGAGATGACCGGCACCTTTAACGAGCACGAAGGACCAGTTCCTCTCCTGATGCACTATGCCCGCAAAGTTGCCCGCATCGTCATACCACGGGGTGGATGGGGGGCGCGTGAAGCCTTGAATCCCGCCGAACGTGGTGTTCTGAATGACAACTAAAATGCTCAGTCAGTGTACGTTGCGTATCTGACGAGCATCGGCTCACCTTCTGAACCACGGTGGGGAATCAAGGAGTCGTCGTTACCAGAATATATCACGACTGAGACGTTACGCGCTGTGGCATTGGTCGCAAGCTCCGTAAGAAACGTCATCGGTCTACAGTCTTATAAGCCCAACTCATTGAGCATCGCCTCATTCGTGACTCACTCAGGGCCTATATGCGGTCGATAATCAATTTCAATGTAGGTCTTGAAGGCTATGGTCACTTACTAGGGTCGCTACCATCCTTGCTGCCTGTCAAATGACTATGGGTCAGGTCATCTCAGCACATCGAGCAGCTAGAGCGTACCCGAAAATGTATAACCAAATTCCCCGATCCACTCCTTGCTCGTTGGGGCATGCAAAGCAGCACGTGTGCGATTGTCTGAAAAGTTAGCAGTCAGCATTTTAAAGCATAATGCTAAAGGATGCTCCTCAGGTACATGCCGTTATAAAAGAAACCGCCGTCCAAGGGGGTCTCGGGGTTCAGAGCATCAGGAATATCGTAGATCTGAAACAAAAAATGAGAGACTGATTTTAACGCATAAGCAATAAACATACGTCGAATCCGTTCATGCTATGACTCTGGTCTGTGAAAAACAATATGGTCAGCCGTGGCAAGACATTGGTGAACAAGTCCATACTCCAAGGGAAACTGAAGTTCAGGGCATATTCGACCATGGCGTCATACAAGAAGCACCCATACCACGGGTCAATCGTTCCGTTCGTTCTTTCGCTTAGGTCTCTCTTTGCAGACGCATCATGAACATGCAAGCGACGGTCAGCGGGGTGCCTGCGCTCGAGCTGATCCTCCCGCCTCAAGGCTTGCTGGCGAGCGGTATTTACGAGCCCGGTCTTCGTCATAATCGTCGTACGGGTGCGATGCGAGGCGTAGACGTTGGCGGCGCGGTCAGGGTCGGTGGGGTAGACGAGCTGGAGGGTGGGGAAATGACCATCTTGAGGATATGTCAGGTTTAGGTCGTAGCCGCATAAATGCTCTCTGTGGTGTGTGAGCGCAGCGATAGAAAAAAGCTGGAGAGTATACTTACTGTTCTTTAAACCATTCGAAGACAGCCGTATCGTATCCGATGAGCTGTGGGTACGTCTCGATAGTGGTCGTCTGTTATATCATAGGATCAGACATGCAGATGTTGACTAATTCGAACATTATTACACACCGTAGGCATCTGCTCGAACGTTGCCGCATTCCCCACCGTGCCGTCGCCGATGGCGATTTTTGCGAGGTTTACCGGAGGATCTGCCATAGAGAAGTATGTCTTCGTAATGTACGGCTGTAATAACCGAGGGCTTAGTGGCCACAGGATTTCAATTTGCTGCCCGTCCTTACAATGTAGGTACCCGCATAGCTCTCGCCGGTGATGTGCAGCGGCCTCGTCTTAAGGCTGGGGAAGACCTTGACGAGATTCTCGAGAAAGCCCATCTTTCAGACATATTAGCGCAAGTGCTAGGAGAGTGAAAGACGAATGCATACGAAATCGCTGCCCATCTGATCTTCGTCAAGCACTGCATGCGGCAACGTGTCAGTACACGCGGGGGAAGTGATCCGACTATACGCAATTACCGAAGCCCGTCTCAGTCGTCGACCATCCAGTACCTCTGCGAGTCTGGATCAGTGCTTATTTCCGGAGAAAGACATAATGCACGCTTGGTTTACCACTTACAGGGGTTGATCAATCCATATATAATCTGCTAGTCGATTCCAGCTATAGTTGTTCTCATATGCAGAGAAGTCAGGGCGCAGATGAATAGGTCCATTCTAGTTCATCATAAATTCACACGAGTCCTCGAGATGGCAAAGTTATGTTTCGCACCTCGTAAAGTAGCCCAAGGAGACTTGATGCTCCGGGACTGGTAGCACGTTAATGGCATCAGACATACGAGACAGGACCACGACCCACCCGCCATTCAACCAAATGCCCCACGGCTCGTTATTGCTCTCGTTCGCAGGCACGGTCAGGGACCCATTGGTGGCCTCGAACGCCCAGAAAAACAGCGTGTCATTCGGATGGCCTTCGCGGTTCACCGCGATGTTCCCAGCCCAATTGCGGCCAAGGTCCCAGGTAACATTCGGCAGAGGCTCCGTCACCTCGAAATCTGGACTCGCGCGCCGTCGTTGTCAGTAAATCGGGGTCCGTGGAGCACCACGGCACGCACAAGATTGCCACGCGGGACTATAGTCGCCCGAAGGCATGCCCGGGTAGACATGGGGCCAGCTGTTCTCCGTGGTCGCCTGTCCCGAGACGATTGGTGGCAGCACCAAGGCGGCGAACGCGATCGACGCCACGAGGCCTTGCCGCGACGCGTGAGCGCGTCGTCGTCCGAGCTTGTTCATCCTCGTCGTCTGGCACTAGAACTCCCGCTGGGACTGGAACTCGGATGCTCCACTTCGCGTGCATGGCTTTATACTGGGGAACGAAGCTCGCGGGCACGCTGACCACGCAGCTGACCTACGGTTCTGTTTCCAATCGAGCTCCTCGGATCCGAGACGGCTGTCAGCCACCATCGCGAACAGTATGCATGCGTGCCGAAGAATGCTCTGACGCATGCTGAGACGCCCATGTTCGGGGAAACGTTGGTACTGTAGCTAAGGAGCCGCGTGGTACGGGAGGGACAATAACCAGTGCAACAATAGAGAACGTGATGCGTTTGATGGTGCGCATATCCGCAGAAGTAACAAGACCACTTGCGGGGGACGATAAAATGGCCAGCGGTGTTCGGGCAACACGGGAACACACGTTGCCTATACTTCGACCCATCTGCGGCTCAAAGAAGAAATAGCAGGATCTTGCGCCGCGCGAAGCCCAAGCCGTTCCGAACACGAGTAGACAAGTCTGGACCGAATCCGACAAAGTATATCCCGGCACGACATAATGCGACCGAAGTCCTCGGAAATGAGATACAATACAAGAGGAGAAAAAAATCATGCAGTGTACTCTAGTTTGCCTATACAAGCGTCCTGAAGTCAGCATACATGACACAGGAAAATGTGGGGGAATTGCTCACTCTCGTGCTTCTTGGCTTCGCCAACCTTGCGTGCGGCCTTGGTCAGGTCCTCCTGCGTTATGTACTCCCTGCGCATCCGGGTGAGGCACGGTGGGGAAAACCCAATGCAACCAGACAGACCTGTCATCGCGAATGGCGAACATGCCAGCCTCTGTGACGACATTACGCAAGTCGGCACCGTTGAATCCATCCGAGAGCTACAGTAGCCCATTAGCAATTATCATGTGCTATATTTCCATCAGCGCATACTTTGACAATCGCCTCATAGTCGATCTCGCCGCTCTTGTTTACCGGTGCGGCATGAATCTTGAGAATCTCAAGACGCGCCTGCTCGTTCGGAAGCGGAATCTCGATCTTACGGTCAAGCCGACCCGGGCGCAGCAACGCTGGATCGAGTGTGTCCGGTCGGTTTGTTGCCATGATGATCTTCGTGCGGCCGAGAGAATCGAAGCCGTCCATCTGGTTCAGCAGCTATTACCATTACACCTTAGCACGCTACTCGCACAATAGAGAAAGCGCGCCGCACCTCCATAAGTGTTCGCTGGATCTCCCGGTCCGCACTCGTTCCCTCAGAGAATCTCCGCCCACCAATAGCATCAATCTCGTCCATGAAGATGACGCATGGCTCGTGGTCCCGCGCATACCCGAACATCTCGCGCACGACACGCGCGGACTCGCCGATATACTTGTCCACGATCGCGGACGAGACGACTTTGAGGAAGTTCGTCTTGAGTGTCGCGGCGACAGCACGCGCGAGGAGGGTCTTTCCCGTTCCCGGCGGCCCGTAGAGAAGAACACCCTTTGGCGGCTTGATCCCAACGCGCTGGAACAGCTCGGGGTTCATCAGAGGCAGCTCGATCACCTGTTGGAATAAGAACGCTTCATGAAGTTGCAATCTGGTAGGAATGACGCGGCGAAACGTGCCTCTCGCAGCTCTCGGACCTGCTCGCCCAAACCACCGATACCCGCGAACGACGCCCCTCCCGGGTCCTCCAGGCTCATCTTGTATACTGATGGGTCGACTTCACGGGGAAGAATGCGCATGATGGTGAGAGTGGTCATGTCCAGGCTGACGCGAGTTCCCGACTTGAGCTTCGCCACTGGGAGGGTTGGTCGGAAGGAGACGACGTATCGCGGACCTGACGACGCCTTGACGATGACTGCATGAAATTGGAATGGGACGTCAATGGAAACCGATATGTAGTGACTGCATGAAGACGCACAGCGTTCGTCGTCGAGTTGTTTCATGACTTCGCCGATGATCTGGCCGACGGACTGAACAGCCTTGATGTCGTCCTCCGTCTTCTCATAATCCTTCTCCAGATCCTTCAATGCAAAGCGCACTGCACATGGTTCCGTTGTAAATGCAGAACACATTGATAACGGGAATAGACGTACGGTTCTTGAGGTTCTGGCTGCTGTTCTCATGATGGCGCATTTTCTGATAATCCCCGTAAGCCGAGCACACCAGCTTCTGTCCAATGATAAACGTACGTCGCGATACGCCTTGAGAGCATCCTTCCTTCGTTGGTCCATGGGTGCAGATGTGGAGGGTTGGGAAGCGTTCATGGTAGTGGGTGTCAGTGCACGCGCGACTCGCGGACGCGTAATTCCACTGGGACGCGTCATCCAAGCCACGTTCCCGTATGGTGGCGCAAAAGCCAACGTCTGTCGGCCTGGTGGTCTAGTAGTATGATTCCTTCTTAGGGCTGCTTTGTCGTTTGGAGGAGGTCCCGGGTTCAATTCCCGGCCAGGCCCCAATTATTCCTTCTAATCCACTCTTTTTTTGTCCTTCTACGTTACGTTCTTCTGAGTAAGTGGCGCTTCCTACAGTTTACCAATTTCCCCTGTCGTTTTTCTCTTGCTTGCAATATCCCCGTCGGAAAGCATGGTGCATCTGTTTTAAGTTGCTATTGGTCGCAAACAATTCATATTCACGAGTTTGCGGCGAGAGATTTGGCGTCTGGTCCCAACGCGAAGACGACATGACTGAAGCCATGTATTTGCGCTGCGAGCGATGCGTCGACATTCGATGGACTCCTCTGCTTTTTCGGGTTTGTATATGTGACAATTGGCACGCTGGTGATGTACCGGAAGACAGCAGGTTGGAGCCTCAAATCCCGGCGGCCGTATATCCAAAGGCAGGTTCTGTTTTGGAATCCACACTTTTGACATTCTATCTCAGTATTGCTTTAATGCATTCTTCGACTTTGTACGTGAACGATGTGGCAGGATACGGCGTTGTCAGTATCGCTGGTTTCCGAAACACCTGGCTGAGTGAAGTCGGGCCTATGTAGTCAGGCGTTGCCGCGATCGGCACCAATCTTACGCGGGTCAGTCATGTCGCATCCACATTTTATACCAAATCATCTTGACGATGACACATACTCGCAGGATCTCTCGCGACTTCTGAACTGAGAATTATACACTGCAAGGGTGTATCATGGAGGTGAGACCTAATAGAACACGAACACCGCGACAATGCATCCGTTCTCTTTCTAGGCCACGACATAGTGTCTGCCATGTACATGATCATCTTTGCGGCAGTTTCATGTGGAAATCCGTCCTCGCCGTGCTTGGCGAGGTTGCGTTCCGTGTAAGCGTGATAGGCCTATTGACGACGGCCGAGCAGAGAACCCGGTAAGCGACTTCAAAAACTCGCCCTTCCGTGCCAAGCCAAACTGCTCTCTCCCTTTCCTCTCCCCCTTGGACCTCCACTTGCCTTCTCGCAGGGCACTCTGCCCTCCGTCGCTCATTTGCCATGTTCAAAACCTCCACCGTTGCCCTCCTCCTTTGCCTCGTGGGCGCCGCCTCCGCGCACGACGCGCTGGCGCTCCGCCATGCGCACGAGCACAAGCGCCAGGCGCTCTCCGTCGGGGTGAGCGCCTCCGTCGGAATCTCATCCGCCCCCGCCGCCAGCGCATCAGTCGGTCTGTCGGTGTCTGCGCACGCCTCTGCTGCTTCGGCTGCTGTCAGCGCCGTGGCGTCGGCGGTCGCGGCGGTGCCATCTGCGTTTGCGACCATGTCCGCATCGGGCGTCCCCGCGCTGAGCGCGATCACGTTTGGCATGCCTGCCGGCCCTACAGTGGCCGTGGCCTCCACATATACCCCTGGGGCGACGCCGCCTGTTTCTGGCGCTCCTCCTCTTCCTACAGCCTGTGAGCACATATGTACTGTGTCCGTGTTGCGATACTGATGGTGCCTCAGTTGTATTCGAACAAGATGCTTGGCCTCAACTTGATGTACCTCCGCCCACTGGTGAGTATCCGTGATGAAATCCCGACGTGTACTCTAATGCTGGTTTGTTAGATTCCGATGAGGTGCAAGAGTGGATGACGGAGCTAGACGGAGTAGATATCCCTGACATCGATCCTACTGTGGATGGCAGCTGTGCTGGCGACCCGAGTGCTGCTGCGAATGCGTCCGCTCGTGGATGGTGGACTTGTGGAGGATGGACTCGGCCTTCAGACATTACCGCATGTCCAGACAAGATGACATGGGGTGTCAGGTATGTATGATAGTTTGAATTCAAAGTGTTTGCACGAATCTCACTTTTCGTTGAATAGTTTCGACGATGGCCCGGCGCCCTATAGTGAGTCATAATATCCACTTCAGCTTGATGATGACCGCTAACGTCTCAAACAGCCCAGTAAGTCTTTTCTGGTGAGACTCATCCGAAGCTCACGCATAGCCTCGTAGAAAACTCCTCACATACCTTAACGCGAAAGACATCCATGCGACATTCTTCGCTGTTGGCTCCCGAGTGGTCTCGTACCCCGATATCCTGATCGAGGAGTACATGACCGGACACGAGATCAGTGTTCACACTTGGTCGCACCACGTCAGTCTCTTGGTTATCTCGAGAGCTGTTACCGGTAGACTAACATGAGGACATGTAGCCCTTGACCTCTCTCACCAACGAGCAGATTGTTGCAGAGCTGGGATGGACGCGAAAGGCCATTAAGGCGGTTCTGGGCGTCACCCCGACGACCATGCGTGCTCCTTACGGAGATATTGGTAAGTCAGTTCCGCTGGAACCCTAGTTCACGCGATCTAAAGATGTGCTTACAGATGACCGCGTGCGCGCGATCTCCAACGCGATGGGTCTTCGCCCTATCATCTGGACCACGGCGCCGGATCACATTCCTTTCGACACCAACGGTAAGCACCCCCTTTACCGTGTAAGTATCACATTCTAATATGTAACCTGATGTCAGATTGGCGTGTCGCTGGTGGTGATGTAACTGGCCTGCAGCAGTTTGCCACGTTCCAGAGCATCCTGGGTAACGCCTCCATCATGGACACCGGGTATGTGCATCCCGCCGCGATCTAGTAAGAGCTGCCACTCATTGTTCCTGTCAGATTCATCGTTCTGCAACATGATCTCTACGAGATCACAGTGGATTTGGCGGTCGGCTACACTTTGAACACTGCATTGACCCACAGCCCTCCTTTCTCTGTGAGCGTCCTTACAAGGCCCTGATCCAGTTTTCATGCTGACTGCATTGTCAACAGCTCAAGGCCATTGGAGAGTGCATGCACATGGCCCCGAGCGACATGTACATGGAGACCACTTCCAACAAGACGCAGAAGACTCGCGTGATCACTGGCACGCAGACCGGCGGTGCTCCACCCCTCGGATCCTCGGTTTTCGCCCTCCTATCTGCGTTGGCTCTTGGCATAACCGGCTTGTTTTTTGCATAGGCTGACCCAGTTGAACTCTTGCAGTGGCACTTTACCCTTCGTTTACGCTGGCTGCTCGGAAGTTTCTCTATTGTAGCATATGGTATAGTTTTACGTTAGAGGAGACCAGTGTAATGCATGGTTATTCGGAGGTTTTGCATCTTGTACTTGTGAATGCCGCATTATGGCCGATTGAAGCTATGTGTGCTAAGTCGTCTAGACGTATGCTATACTCCGGGTTATCCGGGGCTCGACGTAACTAGACCAGCGCGACAGTCGAGCGCCACCGCCACCTCGGTCACGACCTCCCTACCACTTCGATCCGCCTCTCTCCAACTGCCCATACACCATTCAGGATTGTCATGACCTCTCTCATCAACGTCGTCCGCTCGAGTACGTATAGAGTCGCGCGACATGTGCTAGAGCTAAGTATGACTGCGCCGCAGAGTTCCTGGACGCCATTAGATCTGTGAACCCGCCTGGACGATGGAAGATCTTAGTCGTGGACGAGCACTCGCAACAGCTACTAGGCTCGGTCCTGAAGCAATTTGATATCTTGCAGGAGAATGTTACATGTGCGTGCGTTGTGGCATGTGGGTGGATGGGTGGACGCTGACTGGTTGCCAGTGATTGAATCGATTTCGAACTACCGCGACCCACAGCCCCAATTTGAGGCCATGTACCTACTGATGCCGACTTCACAGAACGTGGATCGTATCATTAAGGACTTCTCGAATGGAAACCAGCAGTATGCAGCGGCGCATCTGTTCTTTATCGATGGTGAGTCTAGTGTTGGCATTTAGTATAGTCAACGCCGCAAGACTAACTGCTCTTCGTAAGGGCTGGGCGAGCAGTTGTTTGAACGGTTGACTTCTTCCCCCGCAGAGCCGCATCTCCAGGCTTGTCAGGACCTATTCGTTAACTTCTGGGGTGAGTTACGCTTCGATAGAGGCTGACGTCTCATTGACTTCCCGTGATGAAGCCATCGAGGCACAAGCCTTCTCTCTCAAGCTTCCTGCGTCCTTCTTCAACATCTATAGTCCTCCGAGGAGCGAACATGCGTTTCGGTCTGCACGAGATCGCCTCATGGAGGAAGTCAAGTTCATGGCTAAGATGGCACGCATTCACACTGCATCCCTCTCGCGTTCGTCTGACATAGGATGTCTTTTAGATCGCTAATGTCTGCATCTCCCTCAATGAGTTCCCTTACGTCCGGTATTATCTGCCTACACATCACGCACCGCTAGGTGCGCTGAGACCCAACGCGGCGACACGACCCCCGCCTCCTGCGGAAGGTAGTGGACGTTGGCGTACAAATCTGGCCCGTGGAGCTGACTCGCGTGCTCATGAGAGCACTGAGCAAGACTATATCACGAAGGTACTGGCATTCACGATTCAACAAGAACTAGACGAATACAAGAAGACGAACCCCGATTTCCCTGTAAGTCGTATTGAATCGTGTTGAATACCGGTGCTGATTAAGCCATGGATTGTAGAAACCTTCTGATCCCCCGCGACCACGATCAACTATGATTATCACGGACCGTTCCATGGACACAGTAGCACCATTCGTACATGAATTTACGTATCAAGCTATGAGTAATGATTTGCTGCCTATCGAGGATGGCTCTAAGTATACGTGGGTGATCTCTAGCTCTATATGACTGCTACTATTCTGACCGGCGAATTGCAGATATAAGTTCCAGACGGCTATCGGTGCTTATGAGGACAAGACGGCCATTCTATCTGATGCAGACGCTGTCTGGACAGAGCTGCGTCATATGCACATGCGAGAAGCCATCGACAAGCTGATGGCTGATTTCAACAAGTTCATGCAAGATAACGCGGGTTTTAAAGGGTGAGTTGTCCTTGTGTGTGTTCGCATCGTAGCTATGCCTTCTCACCGGCATTGCAGAGAAGGAGCCGCGAGCCTGAACGACATGAAGGATATGTTGGCAAATCTCCCTCAGTATCAGGAGCAGCGCGAAAAAGTACGCAGTTTTACCAAGATGACTGCTTTGTGCTGACATTCAACAGTTCTCGCTGCACCTGAACATGGCTCAAGAATCTATGTCGATCTTTGAACGCGATAAATTGCCCACGATCGCTGCTGTCGAACAGGTGAAATGGACTCCTCTGCAGTTTATCTCGTTATATGTAGCTCTAACACATGTATGCCAGAACTGCGCCACGGGCCTGACTGCTGAGGGGAAGACACCGAAGACTCTCGTAGAAGAGATGGTCCCTTTACTTGATGCCCGCGATGTCGTGTGAGTTTTCATCACGACTACAACTGACCTTGGTTAATGGCGACGCAGGAACGCGAATAAAGTACGCATCATTGCTCTGTACATCCAGCATCGCGATGGCGTACCAGAGGAGGATAAGCGTAGATTGTATCAACATGCAAGACTATCCATGGCCGAACAAGATGCTGTTAATGCTCTTGTACACCTCGGTGTTCGAATCAGCAGGGTGAGTATAGCAGTTAATGCGTACGCTTAAATCTCACAATGAAGTAGGGTCCCGGTGACAAGGATATCAAGAAGAAAATTAAGCAGAGACAGAGCAATGAAGAAGAGTATGAACTCTCGAGATTCAAGCCGTTACTGCGGACTGTCCTTGAGGTAATGGCATGCCCTGCTGTATTCCCAACACTTCTGATCGTCGTACAGGATCATATAGGAAATAAACTCGACCCGACTATGTTCCCATACGTCAAGGATGCGCCGACATTAACTCCGGCACCGAGTCTCAGAGCTACCGCGAGTGCATCTCCTCAACCAACTGCATCACTGCGGAGTGCGAAGCCGGTCTGGCATCGAGCAGCAAAGCCAGGTGGTGCCCAGGAAACGAGGCAGCGTGTATTCGTGTTCGTGGCGGGTGGGATGACCTATTCAGAGATGCGGGAGGCGTACCTGCTTTCTAAGCAACTCAACAAAGATATTATCATTGGTACGTTCTCGAGAGAATCTGAACACTCCGCAGCGTCGCTGACGACAACCGTTCAGGGTCCACGCACCCTATAACTCCGCGTAACATGATCGATGACCTCAAGGTACTTGAGCTCAGCGGGGTTGGATCAAAGGCGCTTCCCAACGGGCTCCCAGAGCACCGTGGGCCACGGCCATTCCAGGAGTTCTACGACGAAAAGTACTTCACGAAGGAAGCCCCACGACCACAGCGTCCTGCCCCCTCACCCGCACCCATGGCACGTGACCTGAGCAAGTCGAGTCGGACCAGTCCCGTCAACACGTTTGCTGCGTCTTCCACGTCGCTGAGCAGTACTGCGGGTAAGGAGGAGAAGGAGAAGAAAAAGCGGCGCGGATTATTCCATTTCTGATTCTCTGGTGCAAGTCAGATTCACAAGGACGGTGCTTATCTTATTTCATTCTATATCCTCGCACCTGTAATAATTCGTGATATGATGGATTCATGTTGACTATGTCTCACAGTTGACAACACTGTGGCCAGCGTCCTTTGCGCAAACCTGCAGGATGTGAGACTGCTTTTCAGTCAAATGGCTCTTCGAGAGACTTTCGTCCGCTCAATCCAATGTAGACGTCGAAGAATCACGACCTCCGCGCGGAAGTAGCTGTCCGTCTGTTGGCGTAAGCTTGTAGTAGTCTCACTGTCTTTGGAATATTGTAGAAGAGTGGAGCGATATTTTCGACCTTGATCGTTCCTGAGGCATGTAGCTTGCACAGCACCTGGTCCTTCCTACTCCTCGACAATGTCCGGCGCGGTGACCGTGTGAATTATACCACGGTCAAATCGTGAGCTCATCGCAGTATATCCGCAGCTAGATAACGAGCAATAGAGTGAAAAATACCTTGTATGCCACAATCGCCTGCCCCATGACACACCCCCTTGGTGCACTGCGTCACTCAGGCACTCCCGTCATCAAAATACAAGATATGAGAGACCTGATTTGCTCGGCAGTACAGATTGTAGATACGAGGGAGGTGTTCGGCAGAGACGAGAAATAGGCGTGAGCTTTGCGAGGTTGCACAGCGCCCAATGTTCCTCGCCCAATATTATCCTCGGCTGGAATCAAGGATGCTTGAGGATGTTCCGGTAATCTCAGCAAAATTCTGGGTATCCTAAGCACAGAGGTTTCTTGCAGGCCACAGCTTGGAACAAACCAGGCTGTCGGGGCACGAAAGAAACGCGGAGTCGGACGAGCAACGCGGCAAGCGCCCGCGGCACACGCGCTCGTCGTTCATCTTGTTACGCTCATCGTTGCTCACGGCGCCGGAGACTGTTCGACAGTATGGACAGGCCAATGGGCCCTCGTCAGCCCGATAAACGCCATGCTGCATACGAGTCCATCTTCGGCCGCCCGGGTGTTGCCCACCACCAAGCGACGCCCCCTCCTGTTCGCTACTCGCAGCCCATCTACGACCAGCAACATCAATATTATGCCCAACAATATGGCAACCAGCTCGACCGCAGGACATCTCAGGCATCGACACGACCACCCTCGCTTCAGAATTCGCAGCATCAGGTCCCCTACAATCAGCCGTACTACCCATCGACCTCCACCCAGCCGCCGTCGCAACCACATCCGCACTATCAGCAAGCAGGCTACTCGTACATCCCTTCACTGGCCCCTCCCGCTCCAAGCAGTCGAACGAGGTCGATTGGCAGTGCTTCGGGCGTGATCGCACCGCACCCGCCAGAGCCGCCTGATGCCAGTCTCGAAGCGTTGACGCGGGCAGGTCTCACTCCTGCGCAGGCATACCAGACGCAGGTGTACCTCAGCAGCTCGATAGGGCAGAAAGACAGTCTTTTGTATGCGGAGCAGGCTAAGATCGCCGCCTCAAATGCCGCTCCTGCTCGCTCCGACGCCTTGCCAAGATTGGGCGTCAGCATCGACGCGGACGACGGGAGGCTGGGCATCGACTTTGGTGGAGACGGAGCCAGCGAGTATGGTACCGAGGAGAGCTCGAGTGAGCTGCCGTGGGCGAGGCAGCAGCAGAGATCGAAGCCTTCCAGTATCAGATCACGTTTGTCTGCTGCGTCGGGCCTCGTACCTGTCCCAGAGCAGACTTCACATTCCCCTGGGACGTCCTCCCGTCCTCATACAGAGCAGATTCCATATCCCGCCGGGTCCGGCTCAAATTCTCGCCCGTATCCGCTCCAGCTCGACATTGCTATGATGGCCACGCCACCAATAGCAGGCCCGAGCACGTCCCCCGCATCCTCGACTGTGATTGACGTCGGTACTGGCTCGACGACGTCTGGTAGACGGTCCTCCGAATCCTCCAAGACGCTCCCCGGACTCGCGTTCCGACATCGCGCGTCGCAGGATCGCTCGCGCTCCATGTCCGCGACAATGAACCCCCAGTTCCGTGCGATGGTCGAGGCTGGTCGAATACCTCGCGGGCTGCCTTCTCCTGGCCGCGACTCGCCAGCCTCGATACGCCCTCCGACTTCTCGACGGGCACCCATTGTATACCCGGCGCTGCTATCTAGGGTCGCGGAGGCGTTCAAGCAGCGGGTACAATTGTCTGACCGCGTGAAGGATGGCTTAACGTACAAAGACGCGTTTGACGGACGTGAAGCGGTGGACAAGATTGCGTACATTATCAAGACGACGGATCGCAACTTGGCGCTACTCCTCGGTCGTGCGCTGGACGCGCAGAAATTCTTCCACGCGGTCACATACGACCACCGTTTGCGCGACAGCTCAAATGACCTGTATCAGTTCCGCACGAGGCTGCCGAGCCCGTTCGTCAGCGGCGAGCTCGTGAACGTCGAGGAAGAGGGCAGCGAGATCGTCAAGGCTCCGGGGCAGCCGCTCATCAACGTTGGCGTGTTAGGTCCAGACGTCGCGAATCGGCTCATGAAGGAGAGTCCAACACAGTCTGCCGAATCTGATATCGGGAAAGGCGGGAGAGAAGGCTCGCGACCGACATCACCGTCCCCTCCCGATTCTATCAGTTCACCGACTACGCGTCCTCGCCAAGGTTCAGTCTCGTCGGACGAGGTTCCTCTACCCTCAGGCGTCTTCACTTTGCTTACGGATTGCTACTCTCCAACATGTACGAGGGATCGGTTATGTTATTCGATCGCCTGTCCAAGACGCTTGGAGCAGCAGGCTCGTCTGAATATGAAACCGCAGCCTGGTCTCAAGAAGCAGATTAGTCGGGAGAGCTTGGGCGACTTGGTCGTAGGTCTCTTTGCTATATGTGAGCCTTATGATAGCCGATCGCCCACTCTCCACAGGAACCTGGTACTCTTTGGATCCACACCGTGCCTCAAGAAGTTGTCAACAGTGTTTCTGACACGGAGAAGAAACGTCAGGAGGCCATCAATGAAGTTATGTACACAGAACGCGACTTCGTGCGCGACATGGAGTATCTTCGGGATGTAAGTTTCATCTCTACTTGATCGATTTGTATCATCGTTGTAACCCGGTTCGCGCGTAGCTTTGGATCAAACCACTCAAGGAGCTCGACATTATTCCAGAACCACGCCGTACGGATTTCATTGAGCAGGTATTCTGGAACATACACGACATCATAGCTGTCAATACACGTCTCCGTGACGCCCTCAATAAGCGCCAGAAGGCATACGCTGTCGTTGAACAAATCGGTGACGTCCTGCTCGAGGCCGTGCCGCACTTCGGGCCGTTTGTCTCCTATGGAGCTCATCAACTATACGGCAAGTACGAGTTTGAGAAGGAGAAGAGCCAAAATCCGGCCTTTGCTCAATTCGTCGAGGTGGGCATCGATTAAGCTTCCTTAAGGACTCGTTTCGAGCTATAACTGACCTCTTTCCACAGGAAGTCGAACGAAGACCTGAGTCGCGCAAGCTCGAGCTAAATGGGTATCTGACCAAGCCGACGACGCGACTTGCACGATATCCTCTACTCCTCGAAGCCGTCCTTAAGCATACATCAGAGGACAACCCTGACAAGAAAGTCCTACCGAAGGTAATTGAGATCGTCCGGGAGTTCCTCAAAGCCGTCAACTACGAGACGGGCAAGGCAGAGAACCGCTTCAATCTTCTTCAGCTGGATCAACAATTAATCTTCCGCCCGGGAGAGCAAGTGGTGAGTCTTCTACCTTGGAATGTCGGTACAAGTGTATAAACATTGAGAATCGTAGGATCTCCGACTCAAAGAAGAAGGGCGAGAGCTCATCTACAAGGGTGCACTGAAGAAGCGCGGAGGGTCGCAGAGCGACAGCGGGGAGCTCCAAGTGTTCCTCTTTGACCATGCCTTGCTCATGGTCAAACCCAAGAGCAAGGTGGAACAATACAAGGTCTATCGACGAGTAAGGTATTTCGCGAATATTCCTAGAACTCCTACTGAGCGGCGCTATAGCCGATACCATTAGAGCTCTTGCTCGTCTCTGCTCCGGACGAGTTTTCTACAGGGAAATCTCAAAAGGACCGTCAGAAGTTGGCACCTGTAGTGGCCATCAAGGAGTCGTCGAAAGGAGGCTTCTCTATCACCTTTGTGCATCTCGGGCGCAAGTACTATCAAATCACCCTATGGGCCAGTACGTATGTCAGCCAGCGCAAATGGGTAGAACATATCCAGAAGCAGCAGGACCTGATGCGCGAACGGAGCATGGTGTTTGAGACCGTCACCCTTAGCGAAGGTTTCTTCGTCGGCCCAAATAGGGTGAACTGCGCCGCTCCTTTCAGTGAGTTTCAACAGTTTTCCTATGAGCGACTCGTGATTCACATGTTATCAGGCTATGGTCGACGAGCGGTGTACGGCACAGACGACGGCGTGTACCTGTCCAATCTCTGGGAGCGCAACCGTGATCCTGTGAAGGTTCTAGCTCTGAAAGACGTCACGCAGGTCGACGTGCTTGAGGACTACCAGTTGCTCATCGTACTCTCAGGTCAGTACTAAGCGTCGTCTACTTGTGCCACTAGTGCAAACCACCTCCTTACAGAGCGACAAGTGATCACTTTGCCGCTTGATGCTCTGGATCCAATGGACCCATTGGCTGGCCTGAAGCGAGCCAAGAGAATTGCGTCACATATCTCGTTTTTCAAAGCGGGTGTGTGCCTCGGCAAAACCCTAGTCTGCGTGGTGAAGGCTAGTCCGCTCTCGAGCACCATCAAGACCCTCGAACCGATCGACCAGAACATACGTGGAAGGAGTAAGCCTACTTTCCGGAAACTCCTGCAGGGCGGGAATGATACGTTACGGGTATTCAAGGCATGTCCTCGTACATGTGCTTACATGCAATTGCTGAACGGTGTCGACAGGAATTTTACATTCCTGTGCAGTCCAGCTCTATCCATTTCCTCAAGACGAGACTCTGTGTTGGTTGTACTAATGGCTTCGAGATTGTCGACCTTGAAACTCTCGATACTCAAGGCCTACTGGACCCTGCTGATCAATCCCTTGATTTTGTCCGCAAACGGGAGAACCTCCGGCCTCTAGCAATATATAGAATAGACAACGAGTTCCTTCTTTGCTATGACGGTGAGTATTTGACCACTTCTATAGATTGTCTACGGTCTCATCACTGGCAGAATTTGCTTTCTACGTCAACAAAACGGGATGGCGGTCTCGAAAGGACTTCATGGTGTACTGGGAGGGATCGCCCACAGGATTTGGTGAGCTCATCGTGGCTAACCGGTCTGACGGAGCTGATGATGTCTGCATTAGCTCTCCATTATCCTTATGTTCTTGCATTCGAGCCCACATTTGTGGAGATTCGGCATGTTGAAACAGGCTCAATGTCTCAGATCATACAGGGCAACAATCTGCGATGCCTCTTTGCAGACACTCCACCATCGACGACAAACTCAGCTCAGCAGTATTATAATCCGTACCAACAGGGTTACGGATATAACCCGTACGGCTCGCCTGCTCCGCCGAGTCCTTATGGTGGCCGACATTCCTTGGGCAACGGCTATGGCCCCGGCACTCCACCGGGCTCATATCCAAACCCATACCAGCCTCGGATGCAGCAACAGCCCAACGGACGAGATGAGATACTGATGGTGTCAGACGACCGTATCATGCGGTTGCAGATGGCGACCCCGGCGCGATAGCCGCCCGGATCTGGGATCTGTGGGTGTACATGTATGATGGGCCGGATGACGTGACGCTCATGCGTCTTGTATTATTTCATTGCTCGCTTTCTATCTAGTTTCAGCTCGACCCAGCTTTCCTTCCGCGCATACGTTGTCATGATCGTTGATTCCTCACTCTAGCATCTCGTGCGCTAGTAGTCTCATCTTCCAATCCATCCACCGCGCATATATATCCTATTGCGTTTGTATTTGAGAGCACTGTTTTGATACGCGTAGTTAATGTATACTCGAGCTTTCATAGAATGGCACATCGTAGCGATCTCGAGATTGTAGATCATTCATACCATTGTGAATCGAGCGAATTGGAGAGTAGTGTGACAATCGTGCAGATTGGAGTGAATGATTTACTTCACCTCATGAAAAGGCGTCCCTTTGTCCAGGAGGTGCCTCTAAGCGCTGTATTTCCTGAAGATGCTGGTTGTAGCGAAATGTCGTCGGACGTGTTCGAGGACGGCGTGATATGAACCTAAGTAGGGTCCAACCCTCCAGGTACGTACATTCTCCGAGTCGATGTATCTTGGCATAATTTATCAAGACCGTCTGGGTTGCGGCTCGTCGACGTCACATATGGAAGGTCAGTCGAGACTAGCCATACAGGCCCTAGACTATGCACGGGGAGAGATACATCCTATAATTCATCCTCTTCCTCCTCCTCCTCCTCCTCCTCCTCCTCCTCCTCCTTATGCTTAGCGCATCATAATTGACACGTGCCCGTACGGATCGTCCGAGATGGCCTCAATGCGGCGTATATAACTGCACATGATCGTCAGTGCACTGCACGTTCTCTACTCACTACATGCAATGCTGATACTAGGATTTCGCAACTGATAGCCGTATAACGGGAGGAAATGACAAGGTATAGATGCTGTGAAACGTTCGAATGTGCGAGAGAGGACTCTTATGGGCTGCGGGGGACGGCACTCCGAGTCGGTTACCATTTTGAGCAAGCATCGGGGATGGATAACAAGAACGAGTAAGTCAGACTTCCCAAATGTTCACTGCTAGACATTGTCAGATGCGGGGTTCTGAGTTCAGAAGAGTTCAGGTCGTCCATTTTGAGCTCGTTCAAACTTCGGGCTTCAGGAGTTAGTTTTGCAAGATTCCGAGACGCCCTCAGCTCAATTCGGTATGCTTCCCACGTGACTGTCAATTTAACGCCCATGAGCTCGGCCACAAGTTACAACTGTTGCGACTTGCGACTGTGGCTGTCGATAACTCGTCTGCCATCTGCACTTGCGCTGTCTACATCTCAGTCCACATGTTGACAGCATCCAATTTACGAAAACGAGTCAGGTTCTCTGCCACATCTCCTCAGCCATTAAAGAAACCTCGTCGGGCATCTCGCCAAGAAGTTGAACCGTGCAAGGATCCAGTGGTCCCAACTCTTGATACCATACCAGATGATGTCACCGAAGCGCAGCATCGCGAATGGGACGCAGAGCTGTTGAATAGACTCGATCAGATCGATCAGACGGGCTTGGATCTGAATGGACCGAGCTATTCGTGGCTATTCATGGGCAGGTTTACCGGAGTGGCGGAGCACCTTTACGACGACGTCAGCATGAATTGTTGCACCGTCGTGCGACAATGTAACGAGAGCAAAGAACTGCGCGCAGCAATTGTAGAAGCTCTCAGGAGAAAGGATTTCAGGCGGATTAGATGTCTCAGTAAGTTCCGAGCCATTTGTCTGCCACGAGCAACTATTCAGGCGACACTGGTAGAGATTTTTCGGAAGCGCTGCCCTCATGAAGATCAAGAATTGGAACGCGGTAGGCATTCATTCGTCTTATTTAATTGCTTCCAGCTCAGTGCACATATTCCAGCTCATCGTGGTTCTTGTCCCACTAAGGCAGAGATGAAAGGTACATGCATATGCTGTCCATTTACATATGTCTAATATGTTTCCAGCGATCGTTCGATCTTGGAAAGCGCCATACTTGGGAAACGCGGATAGAGCTCTCTATCAACACGTGTTCGAAAATAGGAACTCTGACGATCGGGTCACACCCGTTATCCAAGCATTGGGCTCGGGCAAATCAAGAACAGTCGACCAGCTATCAAGGTCACACCTCGTCATTCCTGTGAATCTTTCTCCGGAAGGCTGTGAGTAATTACTGTCACGTCGCTACGACCATGTTGACATCTCTCGCTAGGCTATCCTCCTCCTGACTCGACACTCCGAGACTGGCTCCTGAAGAAATCGGCGAAGGCAACCATTAGAAGAACTTCAAAACATCATATCGACGCTCTGGCCATTGATAATGGCCGCGCGTTCTTCTACACATTCTACGCGGCGTTGTTTCAGACAACTGCCAGATATATTAGGAAAGGCATACGTGTTGCAATTGAGAAAGAAGATACGCTGGATGAACTGCAGAAGTCGCGAGCACTGAAAAGCTTCCCGACATCGTTTGCTGGTCAATTTCGACTGTTCATGAGTCTCGGGCAGACGTACCACACACAAGGCATCCTCCGCAGAAGGTTTTATCAAGATGTCATGGAGGTAGCCGACTATGTACGTTTTCATGAGATATTCTCACCGGCACGACCTTGACCTTCGCAATTTCATTTCGATAGCTCAGCTTGCCACATGACATCTATTCGGAATCAGATAGTGGGTTCAGTGACGAAGAGTGCAGTTCCAAAGAACTCTATGACCATGGTATGGTTTCGTGATACTTACTTGAATCGAAGCTGACTTCACGACTCATTTCATGGACGTAGTTAAGCATGCCGCCGAAGAATTGATACAAGTTCTGGTCGACGTTGGTTACTTGAACTCCGACGACGTTAACGCTGAGGACTTTTGGTCTTTTCCCCCGACAATCTTCGTTTCCTTCGACGGAGCAGAGTCTATGATGCGTTATTACGTCTCCGAGGATGGATCTTACTGGTCTAGAATGAGCTCCGTACGGTGTGCATCTGCGGCTTTCAGCTGCATGCCGATCTCTACCCTTTTGTTGTCATCCGCATGGCTGCCGATCCAACCTACTCCTTTACCTCCTCCAGGACGGTCTGATAGAATCACTCTGGGAGGACTATCGATGACTCCGTTCTCTTTCTTGGGCTTTGACAATCTCCTTGCCAATGACAATTCTACCAAGGATCGATCTTGGACATTGGAACAAGTGACGCAGCCGGAATTCTGGCTGAAATTGGGGCGCCCTCTGTCAGTACCTCCCCGTACTTGCAATACGTTTTTCAATGACCGCTGTATCTAGATGGGGACGAAGATTCCAATACGGCTGCAATTCCGTCAAGGGCGGCCTCATCGAGTATGCAGCTCAGCTGCTCTTGGGCGGTCGGACTCAATATGACGCTATCCACCTGTCGGAGTCACAATTACTCGCAGTCCTTGCACCACGCCTCGCGCTCGAATTCAAGCCTGGTTCGCGCCATCCCGGAGTATGGGGCGGCGATATTGAGATGAATCAGGTCGAGAAGCATCTCAGGATCTGCTTGGCTCTCAACCCAAACTCCTCGACTGTCGCTACGTGTACCATCGCCGCCTCAGAGCCTACCGTCGTCGAAGCAGCTGCATGGATCATGCGGCGCAAGGGCTTCGAATCTTACAAAGCTCTTAGATATGTCATGCAGAACACTAAACTATCGAGAGGAAATGGAGGCGAGCTAGTCATGGCGAACATTATCATTGACGCCCTCGACGAATGCACTTTCGACAAGGAAATTGGCACCAGATCCCGGTTCGTTGTACCGGTTACCGATTTCTTCAAGCGTCTATTACGACGTCATGCATTCGATAGCCTTATGCAAGCACTGCCATCTCACGGTGTTGGATCATTTGCGGAGATCTTCAAGGAGTCCAAGATGTTTGTTACGCATTTCATCAAGATTCTCGATCCCGCGGCCATAACACAAGATGTCTTGGTGCGTTGCATGGTTCGTGGTGCTGCAATCATTTCCTCGAATGGGAACAGCCGAATCGACTTGGTTTTACCGTTCCTACGCGGTGGCAACAAGCTACGGCCTTCAAATGTCTCCGCCATCTTAGTCCAGGCGCCCCTCGATGCTTCCTATTCTAGTATTCCTCGACTGGAATGTTTCGACCGTATGGACGCGTTCATCAAACAACTATTCCCTAACCCTAACGGGGAGGCATTTCCAGTAATACGCCTCGTGTGCGCTCTCAAAGCGCAGACTCAAGGCGACCAACGCGATGTTACGCCCTCAGGTCCTGCGTACCATCCGGATCGGGTTTCCGCTCGTCGCGCTGGACCTCATGAACTTTCTTATACCACATTCGATATATGGTGTGCCGGAGCGCCCTCGAGGGCGTTTCGCAACATCAGGACCAATGCAGACAAGGTATACGAGGAATTACTGGACATGGTGACCTCCGAAGTATGGATGGATCATTCGCCTGCGACTGTCATCGATAATAGTGCAATGCGTCAACGTGCTTCTTCCTTGTATCCAAGCGCTACCGCACTGAATGGTTCTTGGGCACGTTTCGCAGCCATATAGACTCTTGTATTTGTAAACGATGCGTGGATTCTGTAACGAAATGTACTATAATTCTTACGCGATGAAATACCTTTTCGGCTAAGACTATTTGGTGTGTAAAAAGCTCGCCACTAGTCTTGATTTGTAGCTGATTATACGGCGGATTGCCTAGGTCATGAACGTCGCCCTGCATTTCGACGACCTGTTATCTCTGTGGTATACAACAAGTGATCTCTCGGCGCTCCTCGGCAGAAATTTCATGAATGATACTGTGGCCAGTTCCGAGGCCTTTTGTTCGAGGCTATCATTGTCTCAAGACGGGTTGTGGCCTTCCGAGACACTCATGTGCCGCGTTTCCATTGTTTCAAGACGATCTGTGGCCTGATGACGCATAGCCCTCGAGTGTGGCCGATGAGCCATGTTTATAAATAATCCTAATGATTGCCCCGTATTTCATTCCGTATGGCGCCTCATGGCAACCCCCCCAAACGGCCAGGTTCCCCTGTCGCTTCTTCTTCGAAACGCCTTCGACGCGACGACGTAACACTACCAGCGAATACTGTTTCGGATATTGCCGCAGAAGAATATGTCGAGGAAGCAACAACGGGCGTGCAAGTGTCAGCAAGATTATTCGACACCGTGGACGATGAGCATTCCGAAGAGCAGCATCGCCGATGGGATTCCGAGACACTCGCCGGTCTTACTACGTACTTTCCTTCCCTGGATGTAAGGACCCCCGCTGGGGCATATCTGTTCTTGGGAAGGATGCTCTTCGTATCAGAAGAGATGTTCGGAGAGGACATAATAGGTCCCCCTACCGTACAGCTTCTGTGCGACACGAACTCAGAACTTCGCGAAATGATAGCTGACGCAGTAGAACGGCGGGACTTCCGGCATCTGCGTTGCTTGAGTGGGCTGCATTTTTCGCGTCAAGAATTCTGGATGACTAATTACATATTCACAGAAATATTCCGCAAACAACACTCGCGCAACTCGAAAGCCGTGCGTACCTCCTCTGGGTCAGGTGTGCAATCATTGTCCCCTTTCCAACAGCAGGCTACTGACTCTATGTGATAGCAAGTAACGTGGAACTTACCTCTGACGAGAAGAAAGGTATGTCATGTATTTAACCCATTGTCACCATTTCCGTAGCGTGCTCATAATTGATACAGCGACCATGGCTTCTTGGAACGAAGCATTCGTTGGCGAAGCAGATGAAGGTCTACATGAATATTTGATCAACATTCGCGAGGGATCAATATACGCTCGTATCTTCCCGCTAGCCAATGCATCGGGGATCGGGAAGTCACGTACTATCGACGAGTTGTCGAAGAAGTACGTAGTAATCCCCCTCAATCTCTCGATCGAGCTCTCTCGTAAGTCTGTCCTGCGTTCATTAAAATATTGTCTCATATCATTGCATCCAGCCTATCCGCCTCCTGACTCGGAAATCCGTACATGGATTGAGAAGCACACTCAGAGATCAATTCGTCGAGCTTCGCACGACGACGAAGCTATTTCTGGATTCAACCCAGAGCGCTGCGACAAATTCTTCACAGCATTTCTTTCCGCGCTCTTCTGGACTACAAAAGATGTTGTATGCAGCAATATCCATGCTGCAATCAATGACGACGAGACATTGGATGAGGATGAGAGGCAGAAAGCTTTGACAAATTTTCCCAAGTCCATTGCGGGTCGATTCCGTCTGTACATGTCAGTCGGGCGAGCATTCCACAGCCAAGGTTATCTCAGAACCAGTTTCTACCACAAGGTAAAGACAAGAACAAAGATGGTACGTCACACACATCTGCGAGTATTTATGTTATCTCTAATTCTCTTGAACTGTGTCATGATTAGTTGTTGAATTGCAGCAGCGAGTTGGGTATGCCCCTGGAAGGGACTATGTCTACGCCTGAGCGCAAGTTTAAACTACAAAGGGAACAAGATGATAAGCTCAGTTGATTATAGACTCGATGGATAGCCTACTCATATCCGATGCCTGCAGCCGATTCGATAACAATGAGCCTCGAGAGTTCAGCTCAAGATCTCTTGGGGGTTGTAGCTACAGCAACGGAATCGGAAGGCACACAGGCAGAACATGAGAATGTTCCTGGCAGACCAATTGTCGTTATTGCTTTGGATGAAGCCGAGATAATGGGCAAGTATCATTGGGCCGAGGATGGTTCATATTGGTCCAGCTTCGCATCGTTCCGCCGTGTTTTTAGGATGTTAAGGAAGCTGCCATTCTACAGCATATTCCTGTCTACCACCGGTCACATTTCTCAGTTCTCTCCCCCTCTCGCAGCGGAACATTCCGGACGCCTCTCAGGAGGTCATCTGTTCACCATTCCGCCATACTGCGCCTTCGGGTTTGACAACCTAATACGAGATGATAAGTTCGTTGCCGATGGGACTTGGACCCTCGGAAAAGTGACGGCGCCCAGTTATTGGGTGAAGCTGGGTCGTCCTCTGTAAGTCAATTCACTGGTTTGGTCCTTGATCTAGAATCATTTTCTGACATGTCTACTAGATGGGGAGCACGCTATGCGAATGGTTCTACCGAAGTCAAGAAGCAGGTGATAGACTTCGCGATGAAGAGGTTACTCCTGCTTCGGGACGCTGGTCATGCCAACCCGCTTGTTCTCACGCCAAACCAACTGCTGGCAGTACTGGCACCACGACTAGCACTCCAATTCAAATCTCGTCCACAACCGGAATCATCGCGTCAAGAGGACATGGAGATGCAACAAGTCGAAAACCACTTGCGGGTGTGTTTGAGCATAGACACCGCATTCACCAGCATGTTAACCGTTGCACCTTCCGAACCAACCGTGGTCGAAGCGGCTGCAAAGGTCATGCGTACTCCTGGATTTGTGTCATGCACAGCGCTTCAAACCGTCCTTCGATCACCGAACATGTCCAAAGGCGACCGAGGCGAACTAGTAGTTGCGAACATTCTCCTTCAAGCGTTGGACGATTATGCATTTGGTACTTCTGCCACGAGAGTGCACTACATCACTCCAACTATCAAGTTCTTCGAGACGTTGCTTCCAGATGCCGCATTTAAGGAACTGATGAAATCTCCGCCTTCATGTGGTGCGACCGGCGACAAGCGCACTTTCGAGGAGGTTTTCAAGAACTCCAGACTATATGTCACACACTTCGTCAAGGTTCTTGATCGCAAGATGCTTACCAGGAAGAACCTACTCCGGCTCATGGTTCGAGGCGCTGCGGTGATTTGCGCAGACGGCCAAGATGGCATAGATCTCCTGCTTGCCAAGCTCCATCTCAACGACAAGATGAAGGTGGAAAATATTTCCATCGTCCTCATACAGTCGAAGAACAAGCAAAATATCGGCAGAACACCGCATGTAGCGCTGTTCGACGCCATGGATCCCTATCTGCTTGGTATATTTCCTCCGGAACACGAGCTTCCCGTGATCCGGGTCGTGTTCGCTTTGGAGGCGCCGACAAAGAAGAACGCAAAGAATGTCAAGATCATACGGGCGGCTGAACGCTC